>PVJI01001566.1:0-175180 GCA_004026765.1 Micronycteris hirsuta | reverse complement strand
GGGATTACTTTCCACGGAAGCCGTTTTTTCATCCACAGTGTTCTTCTAGAACCTTGCCTCTCCTTCCTCTAGAATCTGGTGGGCCGGAGACACCTGCTAACTAGGAGGATGTGAGGAACTTGACACTGCTTGACTCTGAGTTTAAGTCCTAAAAGATGACACAGCTTTTCTTGCTGAGAGCCACCACGTGCGACCACAGGTCCCCTGAGGCCGCCGCACTGCGAGGGAGCCCACCCGCACGGAGAGGCCTGGGTCCAAGCCTGCCAGCCTCAGCTCCCAGGCCGCCCAGCCCGGCCCAGACCTGGAGAGGATGAGCCTGCAGACGATTGCAGCCCGGCTGTTGGGTCACCCCAGCCTGAGTCCTTTCTGAATTTCTGATTCACAAAGTGTACGAGCCTGATAAAGTGGTTGCTGCTTTATACCACTAAGCTTGAGTGGTCTGTTACGTAGACATAGTAACCAAATCTGAGGTTTTCCCAGATCTGCCAACAATTCCAACGTTTTACAGGGCATTGCCAAATGGAAAGAAACTATCAATAATTAACTACTACTAACTATCAATAATTTTTGTTAATCTCAATCGAGTAGGCTGGAGGGAAGATTGCTTTCTCATTGCTCTAAAGAAAGTATTACAAAATTGTTGAATAAAGCGGCAATCCAAACAATGAAGGAAAACATATAGAGGTTAATTAATATTTGTGTCATGTTACTTTAAAAGTTTTTGTGATGTTTTGGCATTTGCCACTGTTCAAAATTTGTATTTTTGTGTGATTTCATCATTCTAGATAAATATTCACATTCGGACCTAATCGTGTACTGATTCGTCATGTAAACTTCAGGGTCCGTAGAACATGGATCCAGCCTGTGAATCACACTGTTCGAAGCACTTTTTGTGTGAAACATACTTATTGGTTCCCCCAAACCTTTGAGGCAGTCACTATTATCCTCACTCTGCAAATGAGACAGCCGAGGCAGGAATTAGCTGGGGGACTGCCCCTAGACAACCTCCAAACCTACCCCGAGGCAGTGCTGCTAACCACCACCTGCGGTAGGATCTCTCTCCAGCAGGAGCGCAGGCCAGAGGGCATGCAAGACGGTCCCTGGGTCAAGTCTGGCCCGAGGAAGCACATGTCGTTCTGGGCTTTTCATCTGGGTCTCAGGCTTTTCCCACCTATGGGCTGGCCAAAACGCTTGTTTAGTTTTTTTCTGTATGATTGCTCCAGTAGTGCTTAGTGGTCTTTAACTTCTTTGAAACAAAATTCTGTTAGATTGTATTGTGGCAGCTGTCATACCAGCATGCATTTAAAAACTTATCAAAATTGGTGAATTTTTGTGCAGCCATTTGAACTTTGAAGATGGAAGAAGATAAGCAACATTTTCAGCTTTATTAGTTTAAGGTAAAAACGCAACTGAAACACAAAAAACTGTGCAGCGTGTAGAGAAGGAGCTGTGACTGATTGAACGTGTCAAAAGTGGTTTGTGAAGTCTCTTGGTACTATTGACATTTCGGTCAAATAATTCTTTGCTGTGGGGCTGTCTGGTGCATTGGAAGATGTTTAGCAGCACCCTGGCCTCTACCCACTAGAAGCCAATGCTGCGAGATAGCCAACATACTCAAAATATCCAAATCAATAAAGTTATTGGCAAAAATGAAAAATGTGTCTTTTATTTTATGGAAAATCTAAACAGACCGGTACTTTAACTCCAGGAAGGAAGGGTTCAGTCACTCCCCTTCCTTTGTCTTCCCCTAGAACAGCACTCAATGACTGTCACAGAGGAGGGGAGGCACCTGGCAGGGTGGAGAAACAGACAGAGCTGACACATAGCTGATTTCAGGCAAAAACAGGGGGTGGGACAGGTGGCCAGATGTATTGTATGAAGCAGGGATGACACACGCTTCAGCATCCGGCACTAATTATCATGTCAAAATCAAGGCACAAAGCAGACCTGTGCTCTTGCCTCATGAGGAAGTGGTTATTCACTCGGATGACAAGAGCTGAGGGACCATTTCCTGCTCCTGACTGCGCAGGACCAAGAAAGAAAGGAGCACCAGGCCCTGTCCTCATTCGAGGGCTACTGAAAAGGACGGGACTTTCTCTCAGCAAAGGGCAGGATACCACTCAGCGAATCTAGTCATTCACCCCCCAGATATTTACTGAGGGTCTGCCATGTCCCAGACAGGGCCAGGTGGGTAAACACAGCCTGATTTTCACCTCAGGAAGCTTCTGACCAGTGTATGATCTGCCTTCCACGCCATGTCTCTCAGTCAATGGAGCACACCAGTGTCTGAGAACCGGACACGTTACACTGCCGGCCTTGAGTGCGGGGGCAGGTGTCGAGAATAGAGCCTCTGGAATTTCAAGGTAAAGAGCTATGGAAGAGCTGTAAACAAATATTATATAGCTAATCAACTTTGCTTGGAGGTAGTGGTAGCAGGTACATGAGCTGCAGGATGTTAAGAAATAGGAGCATGCCTGAAGAACTGCTGAGGTACCTGGACCAGTCTCCCTTCAGGGTGCATCTGCCTTCCCCCATTTGGCCTTCTGCATCTCAGTGGGGCTCTCTCTCTCCCCGAGCTCTGACATATGGGTCCTTTCATCTCTGATTCCTCTTTTCATAAATCTTCCTCACATTGAAATTGTGTGTGAGCATTTAAAATTTACTGTGTTTATAACATTTTAAGTATATTTTATTGACTATGCTATTACAGTTGTCCCATTTTTTCTCCCCTTTATCCCTTTCTGCCCTGCACCCTCTTCCTCCCAGCATTCCCTTCGCCCTTAGTTCATGTCCATGGATCATACATATAAGTTCTTTGGCTTCTCTATTTCCTATGCTATTCTTTACCTTCACCTGTCTATTTTGTACCTACCAATTATGCTTTTTATTCCCTGTACCTTTTCCCTAATTCTCCTTGCTCCTGCTCCCCATTGATAACCCCCCATGTGATCTCCATTTCTGTGACTCTGTTCCTGTTCTAGTTGTTTGTTTAGTTTGTTTTTGTTTTTAGGTTCAGTTGTTGATAGTTGTGAGTTTTTTGTCATTTTACTGATCACAGTTTTGATCATCTTCTTTTTCTTAGATAAGTCCTTTTAACATTTCATATAATAAGGGCTTGGTGATGATGAACTCCTTGAACTTGACCTTATATGGAAAGTACTTTATCTGCCCTTCCATTCTAAATGAGAGCTTTGCTGGATAGAGTAATCTTGGATGTAAGGCCTTGCCTTTCATGACTTGGTATACTTCTTTCCAGCCCTTTCTTGCCTGTAAGGTTTCTTTTGAGAAATCAGCTGACAGTCTTATGGGAACTCCTTTGTAGGTAACTGTCTCCTTTTCTCTTGCTGCTTTTAAGACTCTCTCCTTATCTTTAATCTTGGGTAATGTAATTATGATGTGCCTTTGTGTGTGCTTCCTTGGATCCAACTTCTTAGGGACTCTCTGAGCTTCCTGGACTTGCATGTTTATTTCCTTCACCAGATTGGGGAAATTTTTCTTCATTATTTTTTCAAATAAGTTTTTAATTTGTTGCTCTTCCTCTTCTCCTTCTGGCACCCCTATGATTCAGATGTTGGAATGTTTAAAGTTGTCCCAGAGGTTCCTAAGCCTCTCCCCATTTTTCTGAATTCTTGTTTCTTCATTCTGCTCTGGTTGGATGTTTATTTCTTTCTTTTGTTCCAAATTGTTGATTTGAGTCCTGGTTTCCTTCTGGTCACTGTTGGTTCCCTGCACATTTTTCTTTATTTCACTTTTCATAGCCTTCATTTCTTCCTTTACTTTGTGTCTGTATTCATTCATTTCTGTGAGCATCCTGATTACCAGTGTTTTGAACTCTGCATCTAATAGATTACTTATCTCCATTTTGTTTAGTTCTTTTTCTGGAGTTTTGATCTGTTTTTTCATTTGGGGTGTATTTCTTTGTCTTGGTGCACCTGTGACATTGTAAGGAGTAGAGCTTCAGGTATTCACCAGGGCGGGGCAACTCACTTCACTGCATTATGGTGCTGTATGTGGGGGAGGGGTCTGAGAGGGAACAATGGCTCTTGCTCAGCTCTCCACTGGCTTTCAGTCACTTCCTCCACTACCCACAAGCAAATTGGACCCTTCCGGTGCTGATTTCTGGGAGGGTGGTTTGTGTATATTCTGGGATCCCTGTGGATCTCTCCAATAAAGTCTCCTGTGAGGCTGGGAGTTTCTCCTGCCACCGCAACCCCCACAGGCTTTTTAAGCCAGTGGTTTTGACGCTTTATTTCCCCACGCTGGAACCCTAGGTTGCACAGTCTGTCTTATTCCCCAGTTGTTCCTCCAGCTTTATCCACACAAAAATGTAGTACTGCCTGGTCTGCTGCCTTGCCACGTGTCCTCTCCATCCTGGCTGCCCATCTTCTCCCCTCCTACCAGTCTGGATGAATGTTTCTTCTCTAACTCCTTGGTTGTTGGAATTCTATACTGTCAGATTTTCTGGCAGTTCTGGTTGGTTTTTATTTTTAAATTGGTTATTGTGTTTCTTTTTGTTGTACGAGGAAGTGAAGTGTATCTATCTATGCTTCCATCTTAGCCAGAAGTGTGTTTATAACTTTTATATTTGAGCTCATAATTTTAAAAATAGAGTCATTAAGGCTTTTATACAGTTTAAAAACACAAACCAAAACTAGCTGTTTTAAGCATGAATAAGGCCTTTTAATGATCTTTATTTCTGTGGGTTAGTTTATCTCAATAGAAAAAAAACTCTTTCTCTAAGCTCCGGTGGTGACCACCCCCAGTAACACATATTTCGTAGGGGAACCCCAGTCAAACTCATGTCCAGAGTTTCAGGCATCCTGCTCTGTTGCCAGGAGTTCACATAAAATCTACCCTTCTCTCTTCACTCATCTTTGACTCATCTGAAATATGATAGCTTTCCTGTAAACACCCCATAAACCAGCAACCCCCGAGGGCAAGGACCATAAGGCAATCAGCTTTCCTGGGTTCAGAAGAGGTGTGTCCTACACCTGTGCCACCTGCGAGGCCTGGGCCCCAGCTAACCTGTTCCTTGCCTGCAGCCAAGGAAGCTGCATGGAGCTCCGCTCCCAGGGCTGAGGACTCCGCCCTCCCTCTGTGCTCCACAGGGGCTGCGGTGAGTGACGGGTTAAAGGTGAACACGGAGGCTCAAGCCCAGTCCCTCATCACACTCCCCAGCCACGGCTACAGTATAAATTTCCTCTCATGTAACAGGATTTTTAATATTTATGTTAACATACTCTTAATGTTTGGACCCTTTGTCCTGTTCATCTTCCCCTCTTTGGCCAATGGTACTGATCGTCAAAGCTGGAGATGAGAGGAACCAAGGGAACCTCCTACTTCAGGTCTCATGGTCAGCTCTCCAGAGACAAGGCTTGAAGGCTGAAGACTGTAAGGAAAATAAAGAGATTTCTAAATTCCAAGCACTGCCTTTTACATATCGTAAGCAACGTCCTGTTTAGAGGGAGAGCATTTAGGGGACCTACCCACCCAACAAAGTAAGCTGAAGGGAGAAAGCCCCTGTACTTCCAGGACGGGGAGCCGGGAGAAGGATACAAGGTCAGAGATTCATGTGTCTTAGCTCCTGCCCCAGCTCCAAACCCTAGGGGAATATTATGTACAAATGAATTCCATAACTATGGGCTTGGTCCTTTCTCTACAGGTGCATCACAGGAAAATCATGTCCCCTGAGAGAAGCACTTGTCTGACACAGGGATGCCCGTGGTGGTTGTTAGAAATGATTGAGAAAGGGTCTAGGTAGGGCAGGGGCTAGCAACGGTGTTCTCCAATCTTCCTAGGCCCCCTCATGGTATAGAAGGGACCCAGGAGCCCTCCTGAACTCCCACTGAGGGCACAGAAGGTAGCTAAGCTGAGAGCAAAGGCCTTCTTGGAGCTGCCATGGACAGGGGGAGGTATGACAGGATCTGTGGGGCGGCCGGCCTGAGCCAAAGGATGGGCAGGGTCTGCATGAGGCACAGAGTATTCTCTGCCCCAAAGAGCTGGGGTGCGTCCAGGTCAGCCAGCGGCCCTGACCCCACCAGCACAGAGTAACAGCACAGTTGTCTCACCAGCTGTGATTTCAGCAAGCAGGAGTCCAAAGGCCAGGCCAGGAAGATTCCAGAAAACTCCTGATAGATGCTCGCCTATTTCTCCCACCCCACCCCCACCCCAAGGCTGTTTGAGGCTCCCCCTGTGCTGAGCTGCCATACTGGTTCTAAAATATGCATTTCCTAAAAGAGGTTGAGTTTGCCCAAATGTAAAGCTGAAGTTAGTTATGTTAAGCAGCAGATTTTAATTCCTCCCAGTCCTTGCTAACCTCCGTCTCACACAATCATCCAGAGGCTTGGGAACTTGGAAATGAGATGACACAAGTTACAAAAATGGGAAAAAAAATTTAAATGGGACATGTGGAAAAAGATTCACAGAGGAGACATTCCTTAAAGCAGAGACTTGGAAGATGGGTTGGTGCTTACTGATTATTGTAACACCAGTGTACCGTATTCTGTGCTACAAAAGTAGAGTACCAATGTTCTTACTGGTGTAAGACGTTATTTCAGAGGTCACGGAGCAGCTATGCTGAGCCTGGTTGGCTGTCTGTAACCCCTCCCCAGTCCCCTGCCTACCCGTTCTCAGACCTCTCACCATAGGCCCTCTGAAGCCCTCCCATCACTTAGCTCCTACAATCTCCTTGTCCTTGCCCATATCAGATTGACAACCCTTCCCATCCCCGACTCCCCAAAAAGGCTGAGTAGAGGAGCTCTCTGAAGCTTCCCACTAGGCATGAGTTAGGCATCCAACAGAGTCACCACCAGGGCAGAGGAGCATCCGGAAGCAGAAGTCCTGGGAGCCCCATTCCCAGAAAGCTCGGACAACAGGCAGGGCACCAGCTGCATCATGGGTTGCCCCTCTGAGGACATCCAGGCAGGAGGGCAATGAGATCAGAGGTGGCAGGGTCCTTGCTAGGAGATCAGAGTCTTTACATTTTTTTTTTTAAGATTTTATTTATTTTTAGAGAGAGGGGAAGGGAGGGAGACAGAGAGGGAGAGAAACAGCAATGTATGATTGCCTCTCACATGGCCCTCACTGGGGACCTGGCCCACAACCCAGGCATGTGCCCTGACTGGGAATTGAACTGGTACCCTTTGGTTCCCAGCCCTCGTTTAATCCACTGAGCTACACCAGCCAGGGCCAGAGTCTTTACATCCTGAGGCCGATGTCAGTGACTTTATCAGTCCATTATGCTGAGAATACTTACCGAACACAACCCTTCCCTGCACAGAGTGGGGCATTACACAACATGTTCTATCAAACTAAGCTACAATCTAAGAACACATTTCTCTATACCTCCTTAATCTTTCAGAAAAGGAAGAAAATTATAATCAGCAAGGCAAAGCTTCTGTTGCAAGAATCATGTACACTCCAGTGAAGGATTTTCCCAAACACCTGGAATATAAATGTGAAAGTACTAAAATCAATAAAGATGACTCTGAACAGAATATTCTGTCTATACTTGATGAAACTAAAAGCCAAAACAATCAGTAAATGGTTTCTTTGGAACATAAAACATAGCTAGATGTGAAATGATTGAAATCTCTACAAAAAGATATTAGTCCTGGCTGGTGAGGCTCAGTGGATTGAGCACCGACCTGCAAACCAAAAGATTGCCAGTTGGATTCCCGGTCAGGGCGCATGCCTGGCTGTGGGCCTGGTCCCCGGTTGGGGGCGTGTGAGAGGCAACTGATCAATGTTTTTCTTCCTTCTTTCTCCAACCCTTTCTTTCTCTAAAAATAAATAAATATTTTTAAAAAAAGATATTAAAGAACTTTCAGTAAGATGTTCTCAAAGTTATCAAACATGGGATGGCCTTATTTGAAGAAGGACCCAGAGGTATGTTAGAAGTTTGAAAGTTTTTTTTTTAATTGATTTTTCAGAGAGAGGGAAGGAGAGAGGGGAGAGAGAGATACATCAGTTTGTTGTTCCACTTATTTATACATTCATTGGTGGATTCTTGTATGTCCCCTGACTGGGGATCAAACCTGCAACCTTGATGTATTGAGATGATGCTGTAACCAGCTGAGCTACCCGGCCAGGGCAGAAGTTTGAAAGCTGGAAGTTAGCTTCCAACTAGCTCTTTGCCATCCCCTACTCGTATAGATTCAGAAAGAGCTTTTCCAGCGCCTGGGATTATTGGCCCTTAACCCCAAGATAACACCTTTGACACACTTAGTTTCTTAAGGTTATACTTTTAAAAAGTATCAAATAATATTACTTCTCAGTTTTTCATCACTACTCTCACCTTTTTATGTGGTGTTTAATTTTCTAATGCAATTATTTTTTATGTCCTTTCTATGCTGATCATAAATGTTCATGTTTATGCACGTGGAGGCACCGAACCGCAGGAGCCGGGGCGCAGGCATGCAGCAGACTGACCACATGGCTCAGCACTGGGGGCGGGGCCCGGGCGGAGAGGGATGAGACCGCTGGGTCAGAACCAGTCTTTTTCACCAACTTAAAATCTGCTGACCCTGGCCCTGGCTGGTGTAGCTCAGTGGATTGAGCGTGGGCTGGGAACCAGAGGGTCCCGGTTCGATTCCCAGTCAGGGCACATGCCTGGGTTGCGGGCCGGGTCCCCATGAGGGCCATGTGAGAGGCAACCATACATTGCTGTTTCTCTCCCTCTCTCCCTCTCTCCCTTCCCCTATCTCTAAAAATAAAAATAAAAAAATCTCAGGGAAGTGTATACTGCATGAGTGCATGTATGCCAGGACCTGGAACAGACAAACAGAATCTATCGACGGAAGTTAAAATGGGGTTACCTTTGCTTGGAATTACTTGCTTGGAATTACTTCCTGAGAGGAGGCACAAGAGAACCTCATATGTGATGAAAACGTCCTACATCTTGATCGGAGTGGTGGTTACTCCTGATGTACATGTATGGAAATACCTGATGTACATGTATGGAAATACCCATCCAGCCGCACGTTCACCTATGATCTGGTGTCTTACTGTATACATTATGCTCAATTAAAAATTTAAAAATATAATTAGGAGTTTGCAGTTGGGGTGAACGAAGAGAGCCAAAAAGGAAACTAATTAATGGTTCAAAACCATAGAAAAGCTGAGATTTCTCTAAAGATAAAGGTGCAGATGAACCTGAAACAGGGGGCTTGAATGGAAGATGGAAGAATATCCTAGTTCCACAGATCACCTGCAAAGGATGAAAAGTTTACTGTCTGGAGAGGAGGGAGAGTCGGGGAGAGCAGACTCGAGGACAACAGGCGCCGCAGCGAACAGGCAGACCGAGAGGCGTCCGCACACTGAAATGTGAGTCGCTGCCCGCAGACTTCCTTCCCCACTCAGCCTGAGGACTTGGGCAGCCAGGCTTACAGCCGCCACTGTCACCGCTGCCACCGCAGCCGGGCAAGGGAACAGATTCCCTCCCAGGGAAACTGACCAACAAAGGAAAAAACCCTCCCAATGCCAACAGGTAAGGGCTGCACTCCTCAGGTGTCGGTCCTTGCCTTGCCAACCGGCACCAAAGTCCCTGCCCAGCCAGGTCAGACTGTACATACACACAGGGGCCCCACAGACAACTTCCGCACCTCGCTTTTAAATGTGAGAAACCAGCCGAGGATCACCAAACATTTGGAGAAATTCTCTAAGTCATCTCCTGATAACTGAAGATAAAAACTACAAAACAAAGAGACTCAGAGGAAGCAGAGACAACGCAGGAAGCAGAACATTTTTTAAAAACTAATTACTATCTCTGGTGAGATTTTAAAAAGATGATGCATCTACACAAGAAAAAATGGGGTGCCACAAAATGAAACATTGAGAGAATATAAAGAACTCTTATACATTAAAAACATGACAGAAATAAAATTAATAGAAAAATTAGTCAATAAAGTTGAGAAAATCTCCCCAGAAGTAAATTGAAATATAAAGAAATGAAAATAAAAGATTTAAGATAAGAGAGGAATACCAGGAACTCAAATATCTTCCTACTAGGAGTCCCAGGAACAGATAATAAAGAAATGATCAGATAAGTTATTAAAGAAATAACAAGAGAATACTGCAGAACCAGAAGAGGCTCCAGATCGAAAGGGTTCGCTGAGCACACAACAATCAATAACCACACCAAAACGACCCCCACCTAAGGACACACTCATGAAATTTCAGAAACCTGGAAATCAAAGTGGCTGGAACAACAAAGCCATACACAAAAGAGTGGAAATCGCAATGGAATTGAACTTAACAGCAACACCAGAGGTTAGAAGGCAATGGGAAAATGTCTTAAAAATTCGGACAGAAAATGACTTCCAACTTGGAATTTTATTCCTAAACTATTAGCCAAAAGTGAGAGTAGAAATCGGTAAATACAAAAGTGCAAGGTCTCAGGTCATTTTTCCCTTTCTCGGGAGCTATCAGAGCAGAGCTTTCTAAATCGTAAAGAGCACGTCGATCACCTGGGGACTGGCGTGCGGATTCTGACTCAGCAGGTCGGGGCTGGGGCCCGAGAGTCACCGCTTCCAACAAGTCGATGCCAGTGCAGCTGGCCCGAGGACCACACCTCGGGAAGTAAGGCACCAGAGGATGTGACCCACCAAGATGAGAGAATAAACCGAGAAAGAGGAAGAAGGTCCAAGAAACTGAGGATCCAACGTGAAAGCAAGTCAGAGGAAATATCCAGAAGGATGAGAAAGGGAAATCCCAGGACATTAGCTACAGGGTACCCAGTCCAAACTGGAGCATCAAGGAGGTTCCAGAGAAGGAGGAGGTCAAAGAGGAGAAAATAATGAAACTGATGATCACCCGACATGCTGAGAGTCAACTTACACTCTGGGGGAGAGCTTGAGGACAAATTAGTGACAGCAACATAGAAAAAACTAAGCAAATGAAAAAATGAGGCAAGTATGAACTCCAAGGAAAACTAAAAGTTAAGAAGAAAAGAAATGTAATCATATACTGCAAAATCATAATAATGTAAGTAATAAATGTTGACCAAAAAAAGGATAACGATATTGGGAGCTGAGGGAGGGAAGGATAAAAGAACTAAGCCTTCATCTTCCATAGTAGGAAGTCAATAAAAATCAGGAAATAACAGTATAAGCAGTTTAGAAATATGACGGTAAATACCAATTAAAAGAGTTAATATCAATCAAATATGAAGGTAAATAGTAATCAAAGTATTTGCTGCCAGTGAGTGGGAGTGGGGCCGGGAGTTAATGTTTTTCATTATAAGCTTTGTAAAACCGCTTGATTTGTTTGAACTAAGTGCATGGATCACTTTACGGTCATTAACAATAAAGCACTTGTAATGCACATAATAAGTCATTGTCTCTCCCCGGTGCTTCAAGACGCACGACTACAAACCGCAGCTCAGAGGCAGTTTGTTTCCTCAGAGGCCCAGTCCCAGGAGAGGCCACAGGGGCGGGGGAGGCTGGGGGCTACGGCAGTAGCCAGTTCCAGAGATGGTTCTGCAACTCCCGGACATCCGGGAGGACACTCAACAGGTTCCTGGGGAAGGAGATACTATGCTGTGCCTACCTTTTCAGAAGGCAAATGTGTCCCCCCTGAGTTTCCTTCTTCAGTAAGGAGCAGCAACATCTACTCGGTTGCCCAATGGATTAGTCAGAATTTTTTCAGGTGCAAGGACCAGAAACCAAACTCCAACGGGCTTAAACAGAAAAGCAATTCATGGAGTCCATGAAGTCCAGGGGAAGCCCTGGGAGAAGCCCAGGTTCCAATCCTATCTCAACATTCGCCACCGTGTAACTCAGACCAGATACTTCCGTCACCCATAACAGGGCGGTTATAATGGTATTGCTGTGACTAGGAGAGGGGTTACCGTTTTAGGGGACTGTGAACAGTGCCTGGTGCATAGCCAACACTTAATAGACATTAGCTATTATGATAAGTTATTATCCAGGAGTCACAGCAAATCTGGAGGACTAATAAAAGTATTTGTCCTGGACATATTGCCGTGTAACTGCAGGACAACAAAAGGAAGAACAAAATATTAAAAGCCCTCAGGAAAGAGAGAACAGTTGCTTACAGAGGATTGACACCTACGCTGCAGCAGGCTTCTCAATACCAGTAAAAGAGACAGAATAAAATAAAATATCTTCAAAATGCTGAGGAAAAATCCCCAGCCAAATGAGAGTTAAAACTCAGCCAGACCTAAGACTAAGCATTAAAGGAAGAACTTACCAAATCAACAACTGAAAGTTTACCGCCAACAATCCTCACCAACCACTTCTAAAGATTTACTCCAGAAAGAAGGAACCAGAACTCAGAACAAAGGATGAAATGATAGTATTGATGGGAAAGCAAGTTAGTAGACATATGGCAAACCAAAATATTGACTATACAAATAATGATGATGACTAATATTGGCAATAAGAAAGAAAGAAGGAAGGAAGACACAGAACAATGACAAGTGAATCAGGAAAATGTCAGAGAGCTAATGCATTCTGAGGAGCTGGAGGAGGTTAAAGAAATTGATTACAATTTCTTAATTTAAATAATGGGTTAAAATTTAGGGTATTTACAACGGGAATAGAAATAAAGCAGATAAATTTCAATGTAAAGCAGACAAATTTTATTCCCAATGGAGGGGAATAAAAGAATAAAAAGAAATCAGGAAAAAAATGTAGAAAAAGCAGAGTGAATAGAAGTCACAAAATAAGAGAGTAGTAATGAATCTAAATATTTCAATAATCACAATAAATGTTAGTGGACTAATTTCAAAAATCTTAAAACAAAATTACTTTTCTGTATAATTAAAGTTTATCATAATAAAACTATTTTAATTAGTTTATTTATTTTAGAGAGAGGAGAACATAGAGAGAAAGAGAGGGAGAGAAACATCAATGTGAGAGAAACGTCTGCCTCTTGCACACACCCTGACCTGGGACCGAACCTGCAACCCAGGCATGTGATGTGCCCTGACTGAGAATCTAACCAGCAACCTTTTGCTTTGTGGGACGATGTCCAACCCACTGAGCCACACTGGTCAGGGCAATGAAACATTTTTAAAAGGGAGATTGTCTACCAATAGCTGTTTTCAAGGGTACACTGAAAACATAATAAGAGATCAGGGAAACACTGGTCATAAGGAAACTGATGTACATACAGATAAAAGAGACTTTAATGGGAAAGTCAATGGGGATTTAAAAAGTTGAATGGTTAACAAAGACCTAAAAAAATGGAAAAACATGCCATGTTCCCAGATAGAAAGACACTGTATCTAAAGATGTCCATTCTGCCCAGATGGTGTGGCACAGTGGATTGAGTGCGGACTGTCAAGCAAAGAGTCGCCAGTTTGATTCCCAGTCAGGGCACATGCCTGGGTTGTGGGCCACGTCCCCAGTGGGGGGCACATTGATGTTTCTTTCCCTCTCTTTCTCCCTTCCTTCCCCCTCTCTAAAAATAAATAAATAAATAAAATTTTTACCAAAAAAAGATGTCAACTCTTCCCAAAATTAATCTGTATGTTTAACGCCATTCTAAATGAAATTCCAGAACAGTTTTCAATGAAACTTGACAAATTTTATCTAAACTTTTATACAGAGGGAACTGCTTTGTACTTTGTTTCCCACGGGGAGTTCTTTATGCAATTTTTCACAAAGGCACTGTGTGCCCATGTGATAGGGGACAAAAATGAGAGGGTCCCCTGGCATCTTATAAACTCTCTCCCATTTTCATAAAAAAAGGAAACTTCTGATTAACCAGAAAGGGAAAGTATAGCAATCTGAGTCCAATCAAGAGTAGTTTAATATAATATAAAGAATTATTAGCTATGGTAAAAGAGTAAGTATCAGATAGAAAGAACCTTTATATGGTACCGTAGCCCTGAGGAAGAAAACCCAAGGAGGGATCATCTTGGAGAGGGTTCAGACCCTGTTGGGGAAGGTGGGTTCGGCCCTGTGGATGACAGAGAAGTTTGCTGGTTTGGCCAGGCCAGAGCTGGTCTGGAGTTGCTGGGCAAGCAACAGCTCTCGCTCCAGAGCAGGCGTCAGCCGCGGGTGGTGTGGGTGTGCAGGGTGAGTCCAGGCACCGGGGGCGGGGGGCGGGGGCAGGAGCCCTTACAGCAGGAGGGCAATGTGGGGGCTTTCAGAGCAGCCAGGCCACTCTCTGCAGGGCAGGTGGGGAAACACGCGGTCAGCAACTGCTGACGTGCATGTGAGGTGGGAGCTGGGCACCAGTGGGGGCAGGAGCATTTGTGTGCTCAGAGATTCTGATTTCCCTGTCAGGAAGGCTGTGGAAAGATTATTGCCAGACTGAGGTGAGGTTGTAGAGGGGCCTCATCTGGGCCTGTGTCCTGGGCAGGCTCCACCGATGTTCTCACACCCATGTCCCCAGAAACAGCAGGAGAGTCCCTCCCTCCTGCCATGCCCCCCACCCCCGCTGCCGACACCCTACTGAGGAGCTGGACATGGTGCTCATCCCGAAGGAGAGATATTTGCAGGAATCCTGTTTATCTCAGGGCGAGTACCTTTGGAGCTGAGAGGCAGTAAATTGGTAACTGACAAATTACCTGTGACTTTCCAGGCACCACGGGTCTCTCCTTGACACCATCATCACTCTTTGAGTCTCAGGCCAACGTTGAGGAGAATCTTTCATTTTCCTCTGGTAGACTCCGTCTGATGTGCCACAAATTCACATCTCCTCCCTCTGAAAAGACACCAGTCACGCCGCCCGCTCCACTCTCTCCTCCCATTTTCAAGCCCTCATTCCTCACTCTCCCTTCCCAGGGCTTCAGAAGGGGTTTCCTTGTCTCCGTTCTCTTCATCTCCTCAACTCCTCCTTTATTTTCCATCTTCGCGACACGCACGCACACCCTCAGTCAAGAACGTATGAGTTCTGACTTGCCATCTCACTGAATCCAAACCCTTCTGCTGACTTGCAGGGTCTCCCTTGCCTGGCTCTCTCTGACACAGCCAGTGAACTTCCCACTCCTGACAGCCACGGGGACTCCTCTTGTCCTGTGGCCTGGAGGACAACCCCGGACCCACCCTCTGTTCCACTCTGCCCTCACCCTGAAGGCCTCTCTTCCCTCTGAGTGTTCTTTGTTACGTATTAAGCTCCTTCCTTCAAGAAGTCTAATGCAGGACACACCAACTCCTTTCTTCTCTGTCTCTCCTCATGCACAGCCAGCACCAGGCAGTTCACCCCCTCAGCAACTCTGTTCTGAGCACCAAGTGTCTTCCCACAAAAACTGTTGAATGACCTCAACTTTTCCACAAGCTCTGATGCCCCATCTCCAGACTTCGGCCATGAGGTGGCCAGAGCTGATGCTGTTTGATGGGAGGGTTGTTAGGTTGTGCAGCAAATTGGGCAGAAAGGGCCTGTACTGGTGACCGACAGCCTGCTGAACCTTTCTGTCATGAAGCAGGAGTCCCACCAGCTGGCTCTGGGCCTGGCCTGGAGGGGCCCACAGGCTGCAGGAGGTACCTTGTGCAATGCTCAGGGGAGTCTGTGGGTGGGGGCCTGACAGCTGCCCACATCACAGTCCTCACACAGGTGAGGGTGGGGCTGACAGGGCCCTCGATCTGCTGGTGGCCTGGGTGTTGCAGCAGCCAGCTGGGTCAGTATGCAACAGACAGACAAATAGATAGACAGACATACCACATGTTCTTGAGGCTCACCCCAGCCCACTCTGGGGGCTGTATCTGGTTTTATTGAAAATTTCCCATGTGCAAAGTCCTTTGTTTCTTTTTTCTTTTTAAACTTGGACCCCTCATAATGTTCTCCATACCTATTCCCCAAACAGAGCATGCTACAAAGTAAGCACTCAAAGGTATAGGGTGGTATGGTGGTTAATTGCTTGAGTGTTGGACTTTTTAAAAAACCCTGAGTTTAAGACCTGGCTTTGCCACTTTTGACCTTAATGTTGTTTGGTAACTCAATACTTCTCTGCGCCTCAGTTTCTACATATTTAAATGGGAATAACACACTCCTGGCCAAGATGGAGGCATAGGTAAATACACTTTGCCTCCTCACACAACCAAAAGAAGTACAACAAATTTAAAAACAAAAAATAACCAGAACTGCCAGAAAATCAAACTGTATGGAAGTCAGAAAACCAAGGAATTAAAGAAGAAACATTCATCTAGACAGGTAGGAGGGGAGAAGACAGGCAGCTGGGGTGGAGAGGACTCCTGGCAAGGTGGTGGCTGGAGGATTGGGCCAGGTGAAGCAGAAGCTAGCATATGGGGGGGGGGGTCCCACATTTGTGTGTGGGTAAACCAGGAGGAACAACTGGGGTGTGAGACAAACTGTGCAACCCAGGGTTCCAGTGCAGGGAAATAAAGACTCAAGATCTCTGGCTGTAAAAACCTATGGGAATTGTGGAGGCAGGAGAAACTCCCAGCCTCACAGGAGAGTTCATTGGAGAGGCCCACAGGATCCTAGGAAGTTCACAAAACCACCAACCCAGGAATCAGCACCAGAAAGGCCCAATTGGTTGTGGGTAGCAGAGGAAGTGATTGGAAGCAGGGTGAGAGCAGAGCAAGTGGCACTGTTTCCTCTTGGACCCCTCCCCCACATACAGTCCCACTACACAGTGACGTGGGTTACCCCGCCCTGGCAAATACCTAAGGCTCTGCCCCTTACTACTTAACAGGTACACAGAGATGAAAAAAAATATATATGGCCCAAATGAAAGAACAGATCAAAGCTCCAAAAATAGAACTAAGTGATGAAGAGACAGCCAACTTATCAGATGCAGTGTTCAAAACACTGGTAATCAGGATGCTCACAGAAATGGTTGAGTATGGTCACAAAATAGAGGAAGAAGTGAAGGCTATGCAAAGTGAAATAAAGAAAAATGTACAGGGGACCAACAGTGACCAGAAGGAAACCAGGACTCAAATCAATGATTTGGAAAAAAAGGAAGAAATAAACATCCAACCAGAACAGAATGAAGAAACAAGAATTCAGAAAAATGGGGAGAGGCTTAGGAACCTCTGAGACAACTTTAAATGTCCCAACATCCGAGTCATAGTGGTGCCAGAAGGAGAAGAGGAAGACCAAGAAATTGAAAACTTATTTGAAAAAATAATGAAGGAGAAATTCCCTAATCTGGCAAAGGAAATAGGCTTCCTGGAAGTCCAGGAAGCTCAGAGAGTCCCAAAGAAGTTGGACCCAAGGAAGCACACACCAAGGCACATCATAATTACATTACCCAAGATTAAAGATAAGGAGAAAGTCTTAAAAGCAGCAAGAGAAAAGGAGACAGTTACCTACAAAGGAGTTCCCATAAGCCTGTCAGCTGATTTCTCAAAAGAAACCTTACAGGCAAGAAGGGGCTGAAAGAAGTATTCCAAGTCATGAAAGGCAAGGACCAACATCCAAGAATACTCTATCCAGCAAAGCTGTCATTTAGAATGGAAGGGCAGATAAAGTGACCCAGATAAGGTCAAGTTCAAGGAGTTCATCATCACCAAGCCCTTATTATATGAAATGTTAAAGGGACTTATGTAAGAAAATAAAAACTATGAAGAGTGAAATGACAACAAACTCACAACTATCAAAAACTAAACCTAAAAAAGAAACAAAACAAAAGCAAAAACAAACTGAACAAACAACTAGAACAGGAACAGAATCACAGAAATGGAGATCACATGGAGGGTTATCAGTGGGGAGGGGGAAAGGGAGAGACTGGGGGAAAAGGTACAAAGAATAAGAAGCATAATTGGCAGGTACAAAATAGACAGGGGGAGGTTAAGAATAGAATAGGAAATGGAGAAGCCAAAGAACTTATATGCATGACCCACGGATATGAACTAAGGTGGGGGAATGATGGCGGGAAGTACAGGGTGGAGGGGAATAAAGGGGAGAAAAAAATGGGACAACTGTAATAGCATAATTAATAAAATATACTTTAAAAAAGTCTATCCTTTCTCCAATGACTTGAGATATCATCTTTATTATGTACTAAATTTCCATACATATTCTCATATATTTCTATACTTTATGTTCCATTGATTTATTTATGTGCCAGTAGCATATAATTTTAACAGTCTTTATTATGATTTAATACTTGATAAGGCTAGCCCCCTGCACCCCTATATGTGCAAACATTGCTTTTCTTTTTCATGTTTATTTTTTCATGTATACTTTACAAACAACTTGTCTAGCTCAAGAGAAAAAAATTATTTTTAATGGAATCACATTAGGGAAATTTGACATCTTTATGACAATGAGCCATTCTATTTGAGAAGAGATGCCTTTTGATTTATTAAAGTGGGCTTTGTAATGCCTTTCAAAAGTTCCTTATAGTTTTTTACACAGGTTTTTCATATTTCTTATTAAATCTATTTTTAAAATTATTGTAAATAGGACTTTCACTTCTTTTATCTCTTCTGATTGCTTGCATATATGAAGTTTCTTAATTTTTTATCCGGCCCCTTACTGAATTCTCTTATTGTCTGCATTAGTTTTACCATTGATTCTCTGTTGTTTTTTTTTTTTAGGTATACTATAATATTATCTGTAAACAGAGATAGTTTTGTGTCTTGTCCAATTAAACTTCTAGCTATTTTCTCACCTCTGATTGCATTGGTTCGTTCTACCAATAATACACCCGGCCATCTGTCGGGCCCTGTTGAAGCGGTGCTTCGAGCGAAGCTATGGATTCAAATACACATGTTAGAAAAGAACCAAGATTAAATGGCCTAAGCTTCTGCCTTAAGAGGCTAGACAAAGAGCCAATGAAACTTAAAGTAGAAGAAAACAGTAAAGAGTAGAGCTCTTTCAAATAGAAAATGGGAAAATAATGCATGAAATCAACAAAAGCAAAAGTTAGCTCTTTGATAATGATAATAAAATTAATAAACCTCCTAGCTAGACTGACCATGGAGAGAGAAAATACAATGAACAAAACCAGGAATGAAAGAGGAACACCACTGCACATCCTGAAACAAAGGGCTTGACCAGAGAGCCTCCCGCTCTAGCTCAGCTCCCCGCTGGCTCCTGCACCTCTGCTTCCAGCCGTCTGAGCTCACCAGAACGGGGTCCCTCAGTGGCTTCTCCACCAGGCCTACAAGGGCCACTTGCAGATTGAGATCCAGCTTGCAGGGAAGGGGTCTCCAGTATGATGGTGACGTGGGGTTGTCTGCAGAAAGAAGTTCACTGCAGGTTGGCTGGTAAGCTGAGACTGGGCAGTGGGGAAAAGGTTTGGGGCGGGGGTGTCAGAAAAAGGACATGGAACCGCAGACAGAGCTAAGGCCCCGCACCACAGGGAAGTAGCTTTGTCCCTGCAGCAGACCACCACCCAGCAAGCAGGTTTCCCAACAGTCCCGATGTCCAGCCTGCTCTCCAGCTGCTGCTTTTCCCACCCACCCCATTCCTGCAGCCTTGGACTCCTCCCAGCCCCTAAAAGACACTTTCACCTGCTAATTGACCATGTTCTCTGGGGCAGCCGGAAACACCAGGACCTCAGACATGAGCTAGGGCGACAAGCCCCTGGTCATACTGTCCCTCCATGAAAGGGGATCTCTTGTCCGGAAGTCCCAAAATTCTTCTCATTTCTGTATTCTCTGGGGTCAACCTTGACCCACAGCAAGCCTTCTCTAGGGGCTCCAGTTGGGAGCTGCTTGTCTAGACCCAGGTCAGGCTTAGACTTCCAGGGCCAAGGCCCCCAAAGCCAGGCACAGTCTGGGATTGAGACAAGGAGCCTTGGGATACTGGCCCTGGTCGCATTCGGCCTCCTCTGTAGCCAGTGCCTGGAACAGCAGGGCAGGCTGCCTGCAGTAGTTCCGGCTCAAAGGAAGGCACAGATCGGGGGCTGCGGTGGCGGCGGTGGGGCGGGGCAGGGCATGACAGGAGGCTCTGGGCCTAGAGTCACCAGAGTTTCTACTGAGCACATGACTCTGCAGGTGTGTGGGGGAGCCACGTGCCGGCCTGGTGAGGGCGGCAAAGGGAGGTTGTGTGAAGACTATGGCCTCGACTATTGGTCCCAGTGAGTAATTTTAAATGCTGTGGCTAAGGACATCCAGGTGGTCCCTTAGGCTTATACTTCTCCACTCCTTTCACGAATGGTACTCCTACATAGTGGTGCCACTTATTTGGCACACCCGGGAAAATGGACAAGTCTGCAGGGAGCTAGCTAGAAAGAGAAAACCTGAGAGGGCTCAGAACATGCAGGCCTCTCTAGCCACCTTAGGGGCTGAGGAGCTCAGGGTCTGCCATTCAGGAATATTGGGGACAGTAGCCAGTAGCTGGAAGTCCTGCCCTTGACTACCAGCTCCCCCTGCCAGTCCCTCCCGCTCTGGCTCCATGCCAAGTCCTGCTCTTGACAAAGATACCTGCTGCTTGAGAGGTAACAGCAGCAATCACAAGGGGATGGGACCTTAGACCTGCCCGGCTTAGCAAGGCAGGGATCTGCTAGAAGATCAGGGCTCCACCCTTGGAGTGGTTCCCAAGCTGAGAGCTTTTTCCTCGCCCATTGGAGGTCAATCAGCACCACCAGGAGCCTCTGGCACAGCTAATAAAAGAAAGAGAAAGCACATGCTTGTGCACACGTGGACACACAAGGTGGAACACCTCCTCCCAGGCCAGGAGGAGGGAGGGAGATGAGGCAGATCCAGGGGGCAAAGACAAGGAGAGAGTTCTATGAACTGTTCCAGAAGATCAGGTCTGACCCTGGCCGAGGGGAGGGCTGGACCTGAGGTCCAGACACTCTGGCCAGCACCACCAGCCATGCCCGACCCCCATAGTGGGGTCCAAATCTGAGCCAGCCTGCTCTGAATGCACCGGGCAGGGTGCAGGAACAGTGAGGACCCCATCATTTAGGACCAGCCAAGAGGCCTGTTCTCCTTGGCAGCCCAGAGCAATGAGCACCCCATGCACTAAGGACACGCATGTGCCCATCACTGTGCTCAGCGTGTCACACACTTTGTCTCATTCCACCCACATGGCACCCTGTCAGCGACCTCGGAGAGGCTTAGTGAGGCGGGCAGTTCTCAGACCGAGAGACTCCTTTCCTTGGAATGTGTCAGGTCCTGCTGGTGCAGCAGAAGAATGGATGTCAGTTCAGATTGGTGGTGCATTTGGAGACCAAAAAATACAATGGTGATCAAGAAACTCAGGTATTTCCCTGGCCTGGTGGCTCAGTTGGGTGGAGCATGGTCCCCTCCACCAAAAGGTCGTGGGTTTGATTCCCAGTCAGGGCACGTGTGGGAGGCAACCAATCGATGTTTCTCTCTCACATCGATGTTTCTTTTTCTCCCGTCCTCTCTCTCTAAAATCAATTAACATATCCTGACATGAGAATTGGGGGAAAAAAAAAACTCAGATAGTGATAATAGAATAAAATTTATGCAACAATAATACTTAAAATGTCTTCCTTATTTAGGATGTACAACAGTTCATTTAACCTAGAATTATTTCTTAAAAAGACACATTTAGAAAACTTACTGTGTAACTGAAAACAGTGATTTTTTTTTAATTTTGGGGAGTGATCTTAGCTCAAGATCCTCTTCTATCTTGAAACTGGAAATTCTCCTTTAGAATATTTTGCTTACCCCCCAACACCAACACCAATGGAAAAGATATAAATATCGATGCATAAATTCATAACCTATGATTCAAAACAGAAAGGGAGCTTTTTACGGATCAAAAACTCTGAGGCAATACTAAATAAGGAGGCAAATTGGAGCCTCAGCAGCACACTGGGCTGCCACTCTGCACAGTGCCATCCATGCCTTTGCTGTGCTGTCACCCAGGGCCTGCCCCATCCCTTGCAGGCTCTGTTCCCGAAACTGCGGTACTTCAGCCTCCTCCCTGAGTCCCACACCACCACCTAATGGCCACTGTTGCCATTGCAAGGCCAGGAGCCATCAGAGCCCAGAGCAGGTATAGAATGCTCTTAGAGAAGAGATTGCAACCAAGAATTACCAAAGGTATAGGGAAGGCAAAGTCCACAAAAGAGGGACACCAATTAAAGAATCTACCCACAGGAAATAGTTCACAGAACAATCAGGAAAATTCCGTAAGATGCCTATATTTACACAATCTGAGTTAAGGAAGTGAAGTACATCTGTGCAATGAAAACGGGCAGTTTGGGAAGATCCTACTAGAGAACTTTGAATTAAAAAATGTGATACTCAAAAGTGAAACAAAAGTGAAACAAAAGCTGGGGAGAGGGGCAGACAGGACACAGACGAAGATTGTATTCATGAACTGGAATGTGGAAATGCAAAGATAGAAGGTGTAAAAGGAAAGTTTAGGGATATAGGGAATTAATGTGGCTATTTCTAAATCCATTTAATAGGAATTCCAGAAAGAGAGAATGAAGAGGAGTAGCTTTTAAATAAAGTTGATGGATAATTTCTTTGAGCTTCAAAAAGACATGAATCTAAAAATTGAAAGAGCTCACTGATGTTTTTTAAGCCACACTCAAAAAAAGTCATAGTGAAACTTTTGCAAATTCAAGACAAAGAGAAAGCCCTAAAAGTTACATAAAGACAAATGACCTAAAATGGAATAAGAATTCAACTGACATAGGATTGTCATCAGCAATATCAAATGCAAGAAGGCATTAAAATCTGAGTAAATGTAAGTTTAAACCAAAAAGTGTATACTTGTCCAGACTCTTATTCTTAAGTCAGGACAGGAAAAGACAATTCCAGACATACAAGAACTCAGAAATTTTACCATTCATGGACCCTCCATTAAAAAACTACTTAATTTTGAAGTCCAACAAAAAGAAAAATAAACCTAAAGAGAAGGAATTATACAAAGCAATGATGAGCAAGTAAATCAGTAAAATATATTGTAAAGCTAAATTAAATATTTCTATTTTGAAGTTTGTGATACATTGGAAGTAAAATTCAGGTAAGTGCCCCAAGGTAGAAAGTTTGAAAAGTAGTTAGTGGAAGGTTTGGGTGGGTGGAGAGTGGGTTTTCAGGCAGAAAACATGTTAGCATGCTAAGGTTCTTGTCTTGTTTGGGGAGAGAAAATGGAGACTGCCTGACTTTTAAAGGGACTTTTTAAAAATAAAATTTCAAGTATTAAAAGCTTAATGAGACTTCTGGCCAAGATGGAGTCATAGGTACATACACTTTGCCTCCTTGCACAACCAAAGAAGGACAATGACAAATTTAAAAACAAAAAATAACTGAAACTGCCAGAAAATAAAACTGTATGGAAGTCCAACAACCAAAGAGTAAAAGAAGAAACATTCATCCAGCCCAGTAGGTGGGGAGGAGACTGGCAGCTGGAGCAGAGAGGACTTAGAGCAAGGCAGTGGCTGGAGGACAAGGGCAGGTGAGGCGGCAGCTGCTGAAGTGGGTGGTCCACATTTGTGTGTGGATAAAGCGGGAGGAACAACTGGGAGTGAGGCAGACCTTGCAATCCGGGGTTCCAGTGTGGGGAAATATAGCCTCAAAACCTCTGAAAAAACCTGTGGGGGTTGAGGCAGCAGGAGAAACTCCCAGCCTCACAAAAGAGTTCATTCGAGAGACCTACAGGGTCTTAGAACCTACACAAAACCACCCACCCTGGAATCAGCACAAGAAGGGCCCAGTTTGCTTGTGGGTAGTGGAGGAAGTGACTGAAGCCACTGAGAGCTGAGCAAGTAGCATTGTTCCCTCTTGGACACACACCCCCCATACAGGCCCACAACCTGTGTTGCCCCACCCTGGTGAATACCTAAGGCTCCACCCCTTACTACATAACAGCACACAGAGACAAAAAATATGACCCATATGAAAGAACAGATCAAAGCTCCAGAAAAAATACAACTAAGCAATGAAGAGATAGCCAACCTACTAGACGCAATGTTCAAAACACTGGTAATCAGGATGCTCACAGAAATGGTTGAGTATGGTTGCAAAATAGAGGAAAAAGTGAAGGCTATGCAATGTGAAATAAAGGAAAATGTACAAGGAACTAACAGTGATGGGAAGGAAACCAGAACTCAAATCAACAGTTCAGAGCAAAAGAAAGAAATAAACATTCAACCAGAACAGGATGAAGAAATAAGAATTCAGAAAAAGAGGAGAGGCTTAGGAACCTCTGGGACAACTTTAAACATTCCAACATCCAAATCATAGGGGTGCCAGAAGGAGAAGAGGAAGACCAAGAAATTGAAAACTTATTTGAAAAAATAATGGAGAACTTCCCCAATCTGGCAAAGAAAATAGACTTCCTGGAAGTCCAGGAAGCTCAGAGAGTCCCAAAGAAGTTGGACCCAAGGAAGCACACACCAAGGCACGTCATAATTATGTTATCCAAGATTAAAGATAGAGAGAGAATCTTAAAAGCAGCAAGAGGAGCCCTGGCTGGTGTGGCTCCGTGGATGGAGGACCAGCCTGCGAACCAAAGGGTCAGCGGATCAATTCCCAGTCAGGGCACATGCCTGGGCTGCAGGCCAGGCCCCCAGTAGGGGGCGTATGAGAGGCAATCACACACTGATGGTTCTTTCCCTCTCTGTCTCCCTCCCTTCCCCTCTGTCTAAAAATAAATAAATAAAAAAGCAGCAAGAGGAAAGGAGACAGTTACCTACAAAGGCATTCCCATAAGAGTGTCAGCTGATTTCTCAAAAGAAACTTTACAGGCAAGAAAGGGCTGGAAAGTAGTATTCAAAGTCATCAAAGGCAAGGACCTACATCCAAGATTACTCTATCCAGCAGAGCTATCATTTACAATGGAAAGGCAGATAAAATGCTTCCCAGATAAGGTCAAGTTCAAGGAGTTCATTATCACCAAGCCCTTATTATATGAAATGTTAAAGGGACTTATCTAAGAAAAAGAAGATAAAAAATATGAACAGTAAAATGACAACAAACTCACAACTATCAAAAACCGAACCTAAAAGAACAAAAACAAAAACAAAAATGAACTAAGCAAACAACTAGAACAGGAACAGATTCTCAGAAATAACGATCACATAAAGGGTCATCAGCAGAGGTGGGGGTAGGGATGGGGGAAGAGGTACAGGGAATAAGAAGCATAAATGGTAGGTACAAAATAGACAGGGGAGGTTAAGAATAGTATAGGAAATGGAGAAGACAAAGAATTTATATGTGCAACCCATGGATATGGGCATGCTGGTGGGAGGGGGGTACAGGACATAGGGGAATAAAGGGGAGAAAAAAAATGGGACAATTGTAATAGCATAATCAATAAAATACATATTTTTAAAGAAGCTTAATGAGAGCCCTGGCTGGGTGCTCAGTGGGTTAGAACATCATTCTGGTCAGGACACACAGAAGAATCAACTAATGAATGCATAAATAAGTAGAACAACAAATTGATGTCTCTCTTTCTCTCTCTTTGTCTCTCTGACTCTCTCAAATTTTAAAAAGAACCTTTTAAAAGCTAAACGAGAGCCCTAAACCGGAGGTAACCTAAATTTCCATCAGCAGGTGAACGGATAAACACACTGTGGTGTGCCCATACAACTCCTACTCAGCTAGGAAAAGGAACGAACACACACAACGTGGATGACTCTCAAAAGCATTGTGCTGAGTGAAAGAAGCCAGACACCGAAGAGCACTCGCTATAGCACTATAGTGACAGAAAACGGGTCAGTGGTCTCTAGGACCAGGAATGGGACATTGATTGGGATGCAGCACAAGAGAATTGGGGGTGGTGGAAATGTTCTATATCTTAATTGTGGTGAGGATTACAAGTGTGTATAAATTTGTACACTTTATTCCTTCCTCCCTTCCTTCCCTCCCGCCCTTCTCCCCAACCCTCCCCACTTTCTGTTTTCTGCAGGAGACTGTTATGAATGCCTGGAGACGTGTCTGAAGAAGCCAGGGGGGCTAATATTTGGACCAGCCTCTGTCCTCATCTCCCTTAGCTAAGTCTGCAGCCCCAGGGCTGGCATGTGGAGCACCTCCATGGGGCAGGTTCACATCGTCAGTTCACGGGAGTGGCACCTGCGGAGTTGTGCCTTGCACAGCCTGTGCAGCCACGCATCGGGGCCTCAGTGACCACTTTCCCTCCCTTTGCGTGATGAAAAACTCTGACCTGCTAAAGAATGATGCCCCACTCTTGGGTTTCTACCCAGCCTCAGAGGGCACCAAGCTTCCCTCTGTGTTCTTCTGGCCAAATCCTTCCAACCTAGCCACCTTCAGGA
The DNA here is from genome assembly GCA_004026765.1 of Micronycteris hirsuta. Taxonomy (NCBI): domain Eukaryota; kingdom Metazoa; phylum Chordata; class Mammalia; order Chiroptera; family Phyllostomidae; genus Micronycteris; species Micronycteris hirsuta. Next base: position 149,085 of record PVJI01001566.1, on the reverse strand, counting down.
CCCTGAAACTTATGTTCACTATTACGGGAATAGAAATGGGAATAGAAATGAGGTAGAAGTAGCCTCGAACTCCTCCTCACCTCGGAGCAGGAGCCAAACTGGCCAAGTCATCTTTGACCCCCAACTCCTCACTCTGATTAGCTCCCACATTCGATCCTGGACACGTTTCCTCATTCTCCAGCTGTGGTCACCCCTGCACCTGCTGACCAGTTTCTTGGCTGGAGCACCGGACCCGCCTCCTCCTCCCTGCCCTCCCAGCTTGTCTCATTATGTCTTCCCCAAACGAATCTGAGCCAACGTGGCCTTTCCTATGCTTCTGAGAGAACGAAGGCACCTGCCAGCTCTGCACAAGCCCATGTGCATGCCTGCTTTCTTCACAAGACTTGCTCCCTGGGAGGGCAGACACCAGCTCCTTCCACCCCAGGGGTGGTGATCGCCCAGTGAAGCAGAGACTGTGTTGTATGGAACTTTTCATAAATATTTGCATTTGGGGGTGGAGAAGGTCCATGGGTTTCAGAAGCTTTTCAAGAAGATCCAGATGATGCCCTGGCTGGTGTAGCTCAGTGGATTGAGCGTGGGCTGGGAGCCAGAGGGTCCCGGTTCGATTCCCAGTCGGGGCACATGCCTGGGTTGCAGGCCAGGTCCCTGGTGAGGGCCATGTGAGAGGCAACCATACATTGCTGTTTCTCCCTCTCTTTCTCCCTCCCTTCTCCTCTCTCTAAAAATAAATAAATAAAATCTTAAAAAAAAAAAAAAAAAGAAGATCCAGATGGGCTAAGAACCACTGGAGTAGAATGTTCGACACCTTTCCCTGGTTGGTAGGCAATGACCCATCTCTGTAGACTGTAGGGTCCCGTTCATTTATTTGTCCCGCACTCACCGAACACTCACTCTGTGCCAGCCCCTGTGCTAAGCATCGGGGATACAACAGCGGACAAAACAGACAAGAATTTCTTCCCTTGGGGGGTTTATTTTCAGGGGTCGGAGACAGCCTGAGACTGTATGAAATGTTAAGTAAAACAGACCAAAGATTCTAAGTGTTGACCTCTGTGAAGGCGTACGAACTCTGTGGACTCCGTGAGTCCCCAGTCCTAAGAAATCCACGTGGTTCTAAGTTGCGAGTCTGTGGAGGTCCTGACACAGAAGTTTTCGATGATGCTGGGCAGTGGTGAGGACAGTTGCCACCACAGCAGCTCAGGGGCCGGCCTGGGGCTGCCCTAGAGGAACCTGTTACTGCTGAGCCCACAGGCCATGGCGGCGGCGGCCTGCCATGGGCAGCAATGGCGAGGAGGAAGGAGGGAACCAAGTGGACCCACCGTCACAAGCCCACAGCACTGGCCCTTTTAAGGCCCAGCTCCCCAGGCCTCCCAGCTCATGTCCGGCAAGAGGCTTGGGGGTCCCGGGCCAAAGGCACAGGCTGGGGCTGCACCCCCTTCCTCTCAGCTGGGAGCCAGAACTAGGGTCTTCTTCCCAGAGTCAGGACGTGGGAGTCTTCCTCGGAGAGGCGTCCCTGGTTGAAAAGGGAGGGGTGACTTTGGTCCTGGAGAAGATGCTTGTGTATGAGAGAGGGGGAGGCAGGGGCGCAGCCAAGCAGTGCACTGCTGGTGGAGGGGAAGGGGCCAGTGTTCCGGCGAGCACGCCAGCTGGGCCCTGGAAGCGCCAGGTGGTCCGCGGCAGGGCCGAGGAGAACAGGCCTGCGAGGCTGCCGAGGCCGACGGCCAGAGGCAGTGGGCCTGGGGAGCCCCCAGACCAAGCCTGGTTGGCGTGACCACGTTGAAAAAGCTCCGGGTGTTTGGAGGGTCCCAGGTGGGTCCAGAGAGTTGAGAAACAGGGAGAGACAGAGATTGCCGAGATCATCGGCCGTGTCTGTGAAAGGGGCAGGAACGCAGGTGCCCGAGTTCCCAGCTGGGCTCCTTCCTCCACTGCCCATCCCTGGCCAACAGACAGAGTCTCCCCAGCCTGCCCTCCCCCGGAACACACACACACTTGCAGGTGCACATTCACTCTGCCCCTTGATGGTGGACACGCCCTCTAGATACACCCTGCTGGGAGTGGTGAGACCATCTGCGTGAGGTGGAAGCTGGATACATGACAAGGGAACATGGCCTGCATTAAGGAGTGCAGTGTGAGTGATCAGCAGGCAGGCAGTGTGCACACCCGCAGCTGGAGCCTGGCCTGGGTGGGTCATCCTCCCACAGACCTCAGGAGGCTGAGCAGAGAAGGGTGGTGGGCCACAGGGAGGGGTGGGGGAGGTCGGAAGGTGAGGAAGGGTTAGCAGAAAGGACAAGGGAGTCAGTGACCCAGACTGGCAACCCATGTGGCCCCCCTTCATTCTCGATAGCACGCACACAGCAGCCAGGAGCCGGGGCCAGACCAGGGCTGGGCAGGACAGGGTGTCAGGGTTTGGGCCACGTGTGGGTTGGGTGGACACATCTTTGCTTTTGGTCTCAGTTTAAGCAGAGTAACCTCCACCTCAGCTCTCACAGCTCCCATTCTGGTGAGGGTCTGAGGTCCTTCTGCATGTGGGGTGGGCCGTGGGGCCAGACCATTACCACGATCCCCTCTACACACTCTACTGTAAAATGAGCACGGCTTGCTTCTGCCCAAGAGCCCCTGGAGAGACACACTGCCCCATCTTGCCCCAGAAACACATACAAGAAGGGCCCTGCCCCAGGTCCAAGCTGTAATTCTGCAAGAGCTTTCCGGGGTCTGGGGCACCTTAAGGCAGGTCCCAGCAAGATGGGAAGCAGAAGCCCCGCAGAGCCCACTCCTCCCCCCACCCAGCCCTGGGCTGGAGGCCCGCAGTCCCTCCCGTGTCCCAGTCTTCCAGCTGCAGCCCGGGTCAGCCTCCAGCCTGGGCCCCAGCCTGCCGCCGGTCCAGAGCCAGCTGGAGGGCCTGCTTGATGGTCTCTATGTTGTTCAGAACATTGTATCGACTCAGGGCCACCAGCCGATCAAACTCCTCGGGCTCATAGGTAAAGTTCATCATGCCATAGGGGGTGTCTGGCCCGTTGATGTCAAAGTCCCCAAAGGCCTTCTCCTCAGCTGTTTGTCTCTCCACACCTGTGGGTAGGGAGTGGAGGGGAGACCAGGCTGTGGCATTCTGCAGCTAGTAGCTGCCAGCCCAGGAGCCCCCTTTCCCCAGGACGGCTGGCCGGTTCTGGGTGGACCCTTCTGGGGCCATCTCTGCTCCCTTGCCCATCAGGAGGAGCTGGGCCAGGGCCAATGCTGAGGTCCAGGACACAGAAGGCCGCAGTGGCCAGCTCGGGCCCTCCGGGAAGCATACCTTGCTACCTTATCAAGAGGACCCACTCTCAGAACAGCACCCTGTCACCACCCCAGGGCTCTGTGGGCCAGACTCAGGCCGAGGGCTTCCCCTTACCTGGGGCCAGGTGTGTGCGGAAGGAACGGTTGACCAGGGGGAAGTGCAGCACAATGGGTGAACGGGGGTCCTCGGCTGTGGCAAACAGGTAGCACTCACGGGGTTCCTCCAGGTCCTCAGGGAGCACCTCGATGTTGGGGAAGGGGATGCCTCGGTCCAGGCAGTACTTCTCTGTCGTCTGTAAGACCTGCGTGGGGAGGCCGTCTTCTGACCCTGCCTTCCCCGCACCTGGACGGACCCACACAGGTCCGGGTTTCAAGGCCAGCTCTGCTTCCTTCTAGCTAGTGACTTCAGGCAGGTGACAAAACCTTTCTGAGCCCATTTCTTTGTTTATAAACTAAAATTGAGAATCGCTCTCCAGTGCGGATGCTTTGCAGACTTACAGGAACCACCAGCATGCTCGCGGTCAGCCCTCCCTGTGACTACCCACCGCTTCCCTCCACTGACCCTCCCCGCTCCCTCTCAGGGGGCTGAGTCCATTTTCACAGGGTTGAGACTGGATGATTATAGAAGGTCACATTGGACCCAGGAGGAGGAGGAGGAAGAGGAGATCAAAGAGGGAGAGTGGCCCCACAGCATGGTGAGAACCCACACCCAGATGGTGAAACCTGTCCAGCACCACACAGGGTTTGAGAGATGCCCTGAGGGGACCCTGATGGCTCTGCTGTTGTCATAGTAACAAAGGGACAGCAGGCCCTGGTGGGAGCAAGGAATGCTATCGGGAACAGGCAGGGCTCAGAACAGGGGTCTTCTCTTCACCAGGAGGGAAGACACCTGAGGACCCTCTTTGGCCTCCTCTCCCAACCCCCACTCCCAGAACCTCAGCTATCCCGTCCTCTGACCAGGGACAGCAGTACCACGCACAGTGTGCATAGGGCGTCCCCTGCAGATTGGAACCCAGGCCCTCCTCAAAGGGCCGTGCCCAAACGCCCAGCCAGGCTGCCTGAACAGAAGATACCCACCCCGTACCTCAAAAGGCGCATCCAGGGAGTAGTCGAAGGACACAATGAGGTCCACCTCTCTCTGCGGTAGCAGGCTCAGCGGGAAAGGCGAGTTGATGGCAATGCCCCCGTCCACCAGGGACAGGCAGTCCCGCATGGGAGTGAGCCAGTTGGGGAAGGCGTCCGGGTGAGTGTCTGCACAGGGACAAACGCGTCTTTTCTTAGCAACCCCCCTCTCTTAACATTGGGAGCACCCTCTCTATAGAGATCTTGGCTCCTGCCCCTCTCTCTGACCGCCACTCTGAGGTGTCCCACCCCGTCCCAGCCCAGTACAGTTGTCCCCCAGTGAGCCTCTGGACAGCAGGAGCCCACACCCCAACCCCAGGTCAAAGGCAGCACTGGCCCCAGCGAGCCAGAGCCACGGACAGCAAGAGGCCCCGCCCCCAGGGCAGCGCCAACCTTTCCAGGCCACGAACTCCCTGCAGGCCGCATAGTCCTTGTGCAGACAGAGGCCCCGGGTGAAGTTGAAGTTCTCCGCAGAGGTAAAGCGCACGGTGAATATGTCCAGCAGTGCCTGGGAGAAGGGCCCCTGGGGGGTGAAGAGCCTCGTTCGCAGCCTCGTGGGGTCGCGCAGCTGAAGCTTCTGGTGGTCGTCTAGTGAGGGAGGTGCCGTCCTGTGTCCAGGAGCCTCTGTGGCTCCGGGGAGCCCCTCCGTCTCCTCCTGACATCCCTCCTCTTTCCGTTGCCTAGTCCCCCAGGCCTCTGACCAGTGCTGCCCAGAATCCCTTTTAAATGACTTTTTTTTTCACGTTTCCCATGTTTTTAAAAGTTGTCTATGACATTGCATTTATTAAATAATAATTTATTTCCCACCCACTTGAAAATACAGTTTTATATACAACTTCCAATCAGAATTTCATCCATTAAACACCTACTGAGCAGTCGCTATGTGCTGGGCACTGTGCTGGGCAGGAGGGATGCAAAGGTGGCCACCCCCGGCCCCCAGGGCTCACACCCACTTAGGAGAGAGTCCTATAGAGAAAATGAGCCCTAACAAGGTCCTATGGGGGGGACAATGACGGTTGTGCTTGCGGTGTTGCAGGGACCTTGGTGGTCACACCCTCCTCAGACGGGAGGGATGGAGTGGAGCAGAGAAACTCCCTGACAAAATGATATCTCAGCTGAATCTCCTAAGAGTTGAACAAAAGTTATCCAGGGGAGAAAGGTGGGAAAGGTTTTCCTCAGAGCAGGAAGCTCACAGGCCACGGAGCAGGCTGAAAAGGAGCCCTGAGGTCCGGGGACAGAGTATCGACCAGATACCCAGGGGTCCTGAACCGAGTTGACCTCATTGGAGCCCAAGCAGAGAATTCAAAGGTGTCGCCTGATTATAAAGCCCCCACAGCCCCCATTGGGATTTCTGACTTGCACCCTCCCCGGGCCCTTCCCACACTGCCTCCGAAGTGATGTCATTTCCTCAGGACTCCTCTGAACCCAGTGGGACAGCCAGTCCCTCACCATCCTCTCCCTCACTCATGCCTCTGCCAGGGCCCTAGTGCTGGAAAGAATGGAGGGGATTAGGGGTCAGATCTGAACCCTCACCTGTGACATTCACACACCCTCGGTGCCCGTCCAGGAAGCTGAGGCTGGAGCCAGCAGTCTTCTGGAAGATCTCGTCCAGGCTGGCTGCAAAGGCGCTGCCCCACATACCTAAGGAGACAGACAGGGCCCAGCCCTCACAACTCCTCCACCCATATCGGGGCCTGGCCTGGCACCTGCCCCGTACCCAGCCCTCCAGCTTGGACTCACCCTGCAGGTAGCAGATCCGGGGCTCCGGCCAGAGCTTCAGCAGGCGCCCCATGAAGAACTCTGAGCCAAAGAGCTTGGTGGGAACGTAAGCCCCATACTTGGGGAAGCCAACTTCGTAGGGGGTGAACTCACACCACTCTGGGGACCCAGAGTAAAGGGAATGTTACCAGGGGCTTCCCACCAGGACGCCAGCGTCCCCCCTCGCCCTCATGACCGAGCGAGAAGCTTTCCCGTGCCAGCAGCAGGAGGCAGCACCGGCACTGTGCTCCAAGGCTCCCATCTGTACCCCGAGAGCCTGGCCTCTCACGCCCTCCGACCAGCAGTCAACCCCGCCTGCTTCCCGTGTCTGCACACCCAGGCACCTGCGAAGTTGCCCCCGCTGATGTTGGTGCGGACGTTGACACTGGCGTAGATGGGACAAGGGTTCTGGCTCTGGCTCACTGCCTCCTGCTGGTCAGAGAGCTTGGCAGGGTTTTCCTGGGCAGAAGAGAAGGGAAGCTGATGGGCTTTGTGGGAGTTTCATTTTCCCGTTCCAATGGCCTCAGGCCGGTAACCTGCAGGGTGTGGCGAGCCCACTAGAGACTGCAGTCACCAAGGCCGGTGCTCCAGAGACAGCTCTCTAAAGGGCAGGCTTTCGGCTGCAGCAGAGGTAGGGCCACTGTGGGTTTTGTGCAGTTCCAGAGACACTGGGAACACCCTTCCACCTTCTTTCCCATTCAAGAAAGCATATCAAAACCACAGAGAGTCAGGGTGACATTTTTAAAGGAATAACTGAAAATAGAGTCTGCTTTCTTTAAAAAGCAAATCACTAGAAAACATCAATTCTTTTCTTAGAAGTTAGAAAGAACTTGTGATATATATCCACAATGGATAGCCACACACCAGTGCGCCAGGCCCCCATGGCTCATCCCCCAGGGCATTCTGGGCTTGCAGTTCTAGCAGAAGCCACCAGGTGGCGGAAGTCAAGGCCTCTTGGCCGGTGGGTGAGAGGGGTGGTCTGCCTCAGCCCGCAGGTTGGAATCACTTGCAACACTTTGAAAACACACCTGTGCTAGTGCTCCACCCCAGGCCCAGTCAAAATCAGTGTCTCTGGAAGTGGGGCTCGGGCAGGGGGTGTGATCGAAAAGCTGCACAGGTGATTCTAATATGCAGACAGACCTGAGAACTGCAGCCCAGCCTCTCCCTCCCCAGGGGTTAGGAGCCAAGAAAGAGGAAGGGGTGTCAACCCCCCACTCCCACCCAAGGACCTCACCCTTTGCCCCCAGGGAGCTCAGACCTAAGGGATAGCTTTGCAAATCTCGGATCTTAGCCTACTGGCTAAGGCAGAATTAAGTGCTGGAGGAACAGAGGTGGAAGGGAGCCATGTTTGTTACCTGCTCTTTTCTTACCTCCTCATACAGGAAATACTCAATGAGGAGGCCCCAGAGGTCAACCAGGGAAACGCTTCGACCGTTACTTTCCAGGTTCCCCAGTTCCTGAGCATAGTATTGGAGGCGCTCCGTGGTCACTGCACCCGCCTTACTGCTGCAGACCCGAGCCCGGGCATGCTCAGTGGGGCCCTGCAAGGACACCTGGGACCAGGCTGGGTCCTTGTACAGTGTGGAGATGCACCTGGGCATGAAGGGAATTCGGGGCAGTTAGGGGCAGGGGAGCACAGCAAAGGGAGAGAGGGAGGCAGGTGTCTGTGAGTGACCCCTCCTCCCTATCACTTGTACCCACTGCCCTGCATCACCTGCTCAGGGGGTCCCTGGGGACTCAGTCCCTTCCTGCCCCTTCTAACCCCCTTGGGGGCAGCCCCCACCCTCGACTCACCAGATCACCTGGTCACACCCCTGCCCCTTCAGAGCTCTTCTTTACTCTGTGCCTTGCCCCCACCTCACTTACCAGGTGGACCCAGAGACCCCACTCAGGTAGGTCACAGTGTCCAGGAGACTGAGCTCCTGCAGCGCTGCCAGGCTGCCGTACAGGGAAGACATGGCACGGGTCCCACCTCCAGAGCCCAGCACAGCCACCACAGGCACCTGGGCACGGAAGCGGTAACATAACCACCTTTTCTACCACTGCCACTCACTCATACCATGCTGCCTGGAACGTCAGACTTCGGTCCAAGCGCCTTACGTGTATGACCTCATTGAATCAGCCCAGTGAGACCCCGGTTTTACAGAGGAGGGAACTGAGAGGTACAGGAAGGTGAGAGAACGTGCCCCAATCATGCCGTTGGTAAGTGATGGGCTAGCAGTCCGGAGCAGCGCGGCTCCAGAGATGGCTCCGAACCACCACCCCAGGAAAGGATGTACCTGCAAGGTACAGTGGACTCGCCCCAAACGGCGACAGCGGGGCTCTCAATCTTGGCACACTGACAGTTGTGGTCCAGATAATTCTTTGTTGTGGGGGTCTGTCCTGTGTTGCAGCTATTTAGCAGCATCCCTGGCCTTTACCCAGGAGATGCCCGTATCATCGCTCTCCCCGCACCCAGCTGTCACAATAAAACACGTCTCTAGACATTGACAAATGTCCCCTGGGCGGGGTGGGAGTGGGGGTTGAATGGCCCCCAGTTGAGAACCACTAAGCTAAAGTCACAAAAGCCACCGAGCAGCCTGGGCCTCCAGCGACAGGAGAGGTGCCTGTGGGATCGAACGAGCAGTGTTTTAGTTTCTCAGCTTTTCCATGAAGGTGTCACTCATTTCACCCAGATTTTTGGTTCCTTTCTCTGCCCTTTATTCTCCTGTCTAAAAAGGAAAGTGTTCCCTGGCCACTGTCCAGCAAGGGCACCACCCCTTCAGAGAACTGGAGGAGACAGAGCTCCCCGCAGGCAGGGTCTGTGCCCCCCGGACCCCCCGCCTGCAGAGCGGAGAGTGGGCACTGCCCCACAGACCCTCCAGGCTCGCTTGGCTTGTCAGCACGGGCACAGGTGTGGGCTCTGTCCCCTGACAACACCTGCAGCCTGGAAAAGGCCACCAACTTGTTCCCGATTCACCATGTCTCGCCCTCGGCACTGCCTTTCCTTCCGTCTGCTGTTTCGGGCTGAATTGTGTTTCTGGCCCCACCTCCCCACCCCAATTCAAACATAGAAGCCCAATGTGATTACTGAAGAAAAAATAAAGGAAAAATTAATGCAGTCTCTTCTCAGCCTTATGGCTAAATGATTCACAGAACCTGAAGCTCGAGGAAAAACAATAAATCCATCCTCGACAAGCAAACTTTTAAACTTGACTAAAACTCTCGGTCCTGCGTTAGACATTGTACAGATTACCGTCAGCACAGCACGCTGGGTGCAGACACCAGTCCAACACATGGCCTCCCCAAAGAAAACTCCCGTGTGGCCAGGCCGCCTGACACCCCACCTGACCGCCTGAAATCCATGACCATGAGTACTGATGTAGGCAGTCCATACGTCATAACGGACTAAGCAAATAGCTAAGAACGCAGGGCCCCTTTCTCTTTCGTGATCCAGTTACATCACAAAAACAAATGATTTTTCTTTGTTCCTCGGAACATTTCTAGGGTTATTTCCAGTTGTGTTTCCAGTTTGCAAGCTTTGTGACCCTTCAATAATCTCTTGTCATTTACTCAGATTTCTAGCCAGAGCCTTCTCTTTTTTATTACACCGACAGTGTGTTTGGAGAAAGGGCCTGTAAGGAGGTTCTGTGAGCTCCTCGGGCTGAGGCCCGACAGCTGGTGTCCTGGGAGGGGGGAGAGGTGGGGATGTCCGCCCCCTGCACATGCATGGAGGAAAGGCCACGTAAGGACACAGCAAGAAAGTGGCCATCTACAAGTCAGGAGGAAAGGCACCACCAGAAACCAACCCTGATGGCACCTTGATCTTGAACTTCCGGCCTCCAGGTGAGAATATATGTTGTTGTTTAAGCCGTCCAGTCTGCGGTGCACTGTTCGGACAGCGGAGCTAATTCACCTCCCTCGGCAAGACAACTCAGCCCTCGTTACATACGGGCGCCTGACTCTTCCACTCAGCTCAGCTGAACAGGCCTGCCCTCTTCCTCCTCTGCGCCCCACACTTCTTCCTCTAGGCTTCCTGTCACACCTTAGCCACACAGTTCTCTCAAGGGAAGATACTGGATTTGGTTCTTGGGACGCTGGGGTCTCCTCCATTCCTTACCTGGCCACTGTTGGGAGCCTGGCTCAATCCCAGCACCTGCTGCAGGGCCTTGGACACGATCTGCTTCCTCTTGTCCAGAAACTCTCTTTCCCCATCACAGAGGTCAAAGCCAAGGCGCAGGTCAAGGTCCCCAGAGCTGTGTCAGGTGGGGTGGGGTTGGGGTCCCGAATGACTGTTCGGTGGAGGAGAGCCTCGGGCCCAGCTGCGTTTTCACAGGAGCTGACCCACGCCCCACGGAACCTCTCAGGAAGAGTCCACCAGCACCAGACACGCCCAACCCTCCCCCGACCCCCAGCGGAGCAGAGTAGGCGGGAGAGCCCTGACATGTCCAGCCCAGTCCAAGAGCCTTCCTCCTGAAGCAAGCCTTCCTCACCTCATTTCTGCCTCCACACGCAGAGCCACCTCCTGGCCCTGAAAGAGACAGTAGCCATCCGCAAGCACACTGGGTGGGATTCCCCCACCCGCAGCCACTCTTGCTCCGGTAACTCTGGCCCAGATGTGCACCACGGCTGGTCTGATCTTAACCCCCTCGCAGGCCCCTCCCCCAGACCTTCTTTGGGGGTCACAAAGCAGGCAGGCGTCCCTCAGATACCCAGTCTGAACCTTACCTCCCCCAGAGCCACCGAGCGCTGTTCCTCCTGACCTAGGGTCAGAGAGGAGAGCAGGATGCTCCCCTCGCCCAGGCTGCTGTTCTGAGCCTCCAACTCAGCACTCGGGCCGCTCTGCAGAGAAGCAAACACCATGGAGTCCCCCGGGGGGAAGGGAACGTGCCTGTGCCCACGTGGAAGCCCTGGTGCACCGCTCACGCGAACTGATTCCATCATCCGCCTCCACCAGGCGCTGGGCTCACTCACCTGCAGGATCGTGAGCTTCTCTGCCAGCTCCACATCCAGCCTGGAGCGAAGCACCGGATTCACATGGAAGGTAAATGTGGCTGGGGGGCTTGCCTCAGCGGGAGGCTGCAGGCGCAAGAGCTGTGGTTTCTCGTAGGCCCCGGGCACTGCCAGCCGAAACGGCCTAGAGCCTGGGAGCAGAGGGCCCGGGTGAGTGGGTGAGAGCAGCAGTGTGGGTGTGTGTCTCATGGATGTAGTGCCCCTAGTGCAACTCCCATTTTCTTCCCCTTGGAAACACCAGCCCATCATCCTGCTCGCTCTCTGGCACTGTGGCCCCCAGCAAAGGCCCCCTGAAGGGCACGCGGGGCCCTCCACCGGGCGGTCGGAACTGGGAACCGGGGGAGAGGGGGAAACACACACTGTCCAGGAGAGGGAGAGGCCGGGAGGGAGAGCTAATGGGGCTGATGACTTTGAGATTATTATATTAAGTATATAAAATATAATCTTACAGAAAATTATAACACTAAAATGTAGTTACTTTTCTCTGGGTTCTAGGTAGAATTATAGTGATCTGTAGTTTTGCTTTATACTTTTCTGTGTTTTCTGCATAGGGCAGGTATTTTTTCCAAAATTACGTATATGACAAAGAAGTTTGTTTTAAAAAACTTATTATTTTCTATCATCTAAAATTTAATCTTTTTAGCCCTAGCTGGTATAGCTCAGTGGATTGAGGACCGGCCTGTGAACCGAAGGGTCCCAGGTTCGATTCCCAGTCAGGACACATGCCTGGGTTGCGGGCCAGGTCCTCAGGAGGGGGCACGCAAGAGGCAACTATACATTGATGTTCCTCTCTCCCTTCCCCTCTGTATAAAAACAAATACATAAAATCTTTAAAACTATATATACAGTTTTATAAAAATTGTATTGTAATTGTCATGCTAATTATTACATTGATTACCAGTTTTCAACTTGTAGTTCTCCTATCTCTTGCGCCCATTCAATCTCTTTGCTCATCAGCGTGGGGGAGGTTTGTGGCCAGACTGCAAGTATCTCAGCCCTTTGCTCCCAAAGTGTAAGATCTTGGGAGAACACAGACGGTTTGCAGAGGAGGAGAAAGAAAGGAGTGGGCTCCTGAACACAGAGAGAATGGGCGGCTGGGAGAAGTGGGGACAGCCAGCCCAGGCGGGGAGGGGGGTCCGGAAGGGCAGGAGGCGAGGAGAGGCCTGTGGCCCAGGAGCAGCAGGGCCTGCGCTGCTCCTAGCAGCCTTCTGGGGGTGGGGAGACCCCAAAGAGAAATGGCTGAGCATGACACCCAGGCAGAGGGGACCCCAAATCCCCCAGGAGCGGAGGTCCATGTGGAATTCCTCTCCCTACACATAATCCTTGGCATTAAACGAGACCTGGAGGCTTGACATGAACCAGGGTGGGGTGGGGGGAAATTAGAGAAAATAAGAAAAGTGTCGTTTTTTCACACCATGGTTTATGGACTGAGGTCGACACGCATGTGCTGTTCACAGAGAGAAACAACCAAAGCTGGTGGAGAGGGCAGGTGCCCTGCAGGGTCCCCGACCTGGGTTCGCCCTGGTTCCACCCCTCACCAGCTGTGTGACCTTCAGCAAGGTTCTTCTCTGAGCTTCAGTCTTATCAGTTAAAGGAGGATAATGATTGTACCCACTTTACAGGGCTGTTATGAGGATTAAACGATAAAACAAGCATTGAATTAGCTTAGCTCATTGTCTGACTCATAGTGTGGGTTGCTGTCACCTGGGCGGGACTCGTGTAGGCTCAGCCTCTCAGCCGCACTCGGCTGTCACCTTGGCTGTCTCACAGCCTCCGCTCCACGCCCACCTGGCCCCTCTCCCGAGCCGCTGCCTCCTGCGCAGCTGCAGGCTTGGGGTCTCCGGCAGTTCTCACTCTTCCCCACGTCACTTTGCTTCCTCCTACTGAAAGGTGGACTAAACTCCCTGCCCTCCACCTCCAGGCTCAGCCTTGGGACTTGTTTGGATAACATAATGTTAGTGGCCATCACCCAAAGGTTTGAAAAGCACATGCTCATTTGGGCTTGCTCTCTGGCGCCTCTGCCCTAAGCTGGTCCATTGGTCACAAAGGTGGACGAGGGACCCATGGCACAGAGCCAGGTCACCCCCACCCACCCATCCCCAGCCGACCACCAGGTGTGTGAGCCAAGTCAGTGCTTCCTGCTGTCTGCCACTGAGGTTTGGGATGTTTCTGTAGAGCGGTGGTTGGACTGATACAACCTCTGTGCTTGCACATCTCCAGGGACAATCCTTTTCATCCTTGGTCAGCTTTAAGCAGTGAAAAGATAAAAACTTCCTACCCAGACCCATCTTCTTGAAGTCAGCAGCCAGTCCAACACCCCAGGAGAGAAGGAAAGACCCAAGGCCGCTGGCCAGACTCACCATACTTTCCATGAGGAGCGGTCTCATCTCCCCGGAGGGTGCCCTGGATCCTCAGACAGGGCTGAGCCTGAGGAACGCAGAGGACTATGGGAGCCAGACAGTCACAGGGCCCGAACCAGGGTGGGGGAGGTAGAAGGGAGAGGTATCGGGGGCAGTGTCTAGTCAGCAATCTTCCCAGGGCCTGTGCCTTGTAGGCAGGGGTCTTCTATAGCATCCTGCCCTCCTAGGACTCAGAAGTGGCCCCTGGCGGGAGATGGGGAGGAGGGAGCCGGATCGGATTGATCGTGGCTGCTTCGGCAGTCTCAGAGGCCAGGGCCCCCCGGGGGCAGTGTGCTGCCCGCAGGGCGGAAGGCTGTCGGCTCAGCCGAGAGGCAGTTTCTTTCTCCCTTGTTGCTGGAGGAGCCGACCCAGCACACCTCCTCTGAGGAGGGGTCGAGTGTCCTTCAGAGAGGCAAGTGCTTGGGAGGGGCTCAGTCATGGACTCCTCGGTGCCCCCCAGCCCTGGGCAGCCCCGTGCTGGGGTCTTCCCTACTTACCACCAGGACACCATTGGTGATGACTTCAGATGCAGGCACCTGGCTGCGAAGGATGAGGGGTTCATTGGATTCCTGGGCCCCTCAAGGTGGCTATTACTATAACAATGTGACCAAAGCAGTTGGAAGAGTCTGGGGAACGTGGCAGGGTTAGGGGGTAGGGGTGGGGGTTGGCCAAAAATCAAATGGGTGTCAAGGCCGGGACATCCCCTCTCAGGCCAGGCCAGCCGAAGACTTGGTGATTGACGACTGGGACCTGTCCATGATTTCAGAGTAAGTGGGACTCACCTCTTCTCCAGAACAAACTCCACCTGCAGCTCTTGTGAATCCTAAGGGAGGGAGCAAGGAAGCACCAGTTTTCAAAGAGCTCAGGAAGCCTCAGGGGTCGTCCCTGCCCCCGAGCCCTGCTCAGCTCCAGGGACTAGGAGAGGAGACGGTTGTTGAGGCTTCTCTGGGCACAGGAAGGGAAGTGGCATCTCCATGAGAATTTCCATCCATTTGGAACTGCGCAATGCTGTTCTGGACACTGAGGACTTAGCAACGATGGGACAGACAAACTGCTCTGCCCTCAAGGAGCTCACATTCGGTTCTATGCAGGGAAGAAGTGTGCGAGGAACCCCTTGGCAGGGTCAGCGGTGCAGGGTGGAGGCTCCGTCTTGGAGGCCTGGTCTGCCGACCGACCGGGAGCCCTCCTCAGCGCCCGTGCTGGGCGTCCTCCACCTGAGCTCGGCTCATTGCTGGCGTGGATGGGGCAGCTCACCTGCTCGTTCAGTGGGAAGGTGTGTCTGTGGGGTTGGCCAGGCTTGAGGCTCTTCAGGTCAAACAGCAGCACGGAGAGTTCATCACTGCCCACGATGTCCTTGTCATAGAGGGTGAGCTCCAGAACATTCTGGAGACAGGGCAGGGCAGGAAGTGGGAGCCTGAGGCAGTGCAGGCACCCTGAAGGAGCCCTCTCCCTCCGCCTCCCCGGCCCCTCGCTGGCCCTCACCTTCACAGCGCCATGTATCTGGTAGTGGAAGGTCTCATTCCACTCGGGGTCACTGCAGTTGGCTATCACCCTTGTCTGGGCGCGGCTGGGAGAGGCCGTGGGCAGCCACAGCTGCACATAGCAGTCGGCTTTGGACACTGCAGTAGGACAGGGGAGAGATCCTAGCTGCAAGCTCTCACTGCTGAGAAGGGTGCCTGGAGGAGGAGGCTGGGGTGGGAGGGGAAGGCGCAGAGCTAAGAGAGGAGGCTGCCCACGTTGCAGGGGAGGGGGGAGAAGAAGGGAGAGCCCTTATCCTGGACTCCATCTCCACCAGTCATACCTCCCATTCAACCGAGTGGAAATCCTGCAGTGGCCAATTGAAAAGATCACGTGGCAGCACAGACCATTGCGTAACTAACTCCCAGAGAGGACTTGATTCGGGTGACCAGCTCCCCCCTCCCCCCCTCCCCGGTGTGATGGAGAGTTTGTGGAAGGCAGGCGTGGACTTCTGGCAGCAGCAGGTGTCACCACTCTCCTTGCAAGTCCCAGGGAGGAGTCGGGTCTGCACAGTGCTCCCCTCCAGCTCCCGCCTGCCAGCCCTGGGCTGCAGCCTGGGCTCCCTCACCTCCCTCCACAGGCAGCACCGGCCCCTCGGCCCCACTCCACACACACACACTTCAGGCCCACCCTGGCTGAGCTCTGCCGAGGGCTCTGGGAAAGGGGAGAAAGCATGGAATTGGGGGAATTGAGTCACTCACGCAGGTCTGAGCCCCGGATATTTCTGGCCCTCAGCACCTTCACCTGGAGGTCATAGTATGGGTGGGTTTCCCGCTGAAACAATAGAAGTCGAGGGGCTCAGGACCAGGGAGCCAGGGGTGGACCTGATCTCCTTGCAGTGATGCCCAGCTCAGGTTTCCCTGGTCCTGTCAGGGAGCAGCAGCCTGGCCCAGGATCACCGATGTTGCAGTGCCTGGGACCCGGGAGGCCTTGGCAGGGCAGGCATTGCAAGTTCAGCATGTTGGTGCCAAGCCTGGGCCTTGGAATCACTCAGGCTGGATTCAAATCTAAGCGTCACCATGGCCCAGCAGAGTGAGCTTGGCAAGTTGCTTGGTTTCTGTATGCTTCCGTTTTCCCACTCACAAAGCTGGGCTTACGATGATACTCTCACGGGGTGGCAGTGAGTTTTCAATAAGACACGTAAAGTGCTTGGCCTCAGTGATTAATACAGGGATCCATCTTTGCTAACTACAGTTATCATGCACCACACACTTGGCGCTCCCCACAGACCACCGGGCACTGCTGCCGCGTGAGAGGTGAAGTGATGTGCTTAAGATTAAATCTTAGAAGAGAAAATTGTGATCAGCTCCACCTACTCGCTCCCTGACAGCAGTTAGATGGCCTGGGAGGCCGAGGGCCGCTGAAGGGAAGCCAAGAACCACCCAGCTTGCACTGGTCAGACGAGTCGCTAAGGAGACTGCAGCTCGAGCTCAAGAGAACAACAGACTGTGGGCCCCTGGGGGTGAAACCATCTCCTGGCGACCCAACAGCCAGGCCAGGGCGTTCCGGGCAAACCCAGCCAGCCGGCTGCGAGGGTCACACGATCCAGCCCTCCATTCCTAACTGCAGGGATTGTTTCCAAGAGCTGAAATCTTGGCCAACCTCTTTAATCCAGACTCCTTTGGGTTGTCTGGAGCAAACTGGTCCCACACCAGATCAAAACCCAATTCCCAGGCTGGCCTCAGGCTTCCCAGGGGACTGCGCTCCTAGGACCCCTCCAGTCCACGTTTCCCAGGAAGATCAGGTACGTTACCCGCCAGTGACTCCACTGAGGTGCCCTGTTCTCTCTCTTTTGCAGCCACACCACGCCCAGGACGGGCAGCCCCTTGCTTGCTGGCCACCTGGGCCAGAGCACCCAGAGCATGGCTGGGCAGCCCACTTTCCAGCAAGAAGCCACCTGCTTTCCAGAGCCACCTCGCTCTCTTCTGCACACGCTCACCGCCAGTTCAGGTGTGACCGGAGGTGCTGGGGTGGGGAGGGTGGAGCTGGCTGCTCTGCTGAGGACTCAGGGCTCTGTGGCTGGAGGTGGGGTTTGACAGGCTACAGGAAGTGACTGGAGCCCAATTTCCTCAGGCATGGGACACTCTGGTTCCCAATCCCAGCCCCTGGTTATCATTGGGCTATTTATGGAAAACATACCTGAGCCCACCCAGGTGTTCCTATCTCCAGTGAGCCTTCTAGGGGATGCTGAGCGCCCCAGGGAACAGCAGCCAGGAGGTATTGCATCAGGCACCCAGTCCCCTCCAGCCATCAAAACAAGCCTAAAACCAATACTTTTCAAGTCCCACCTCCCCCACAACGCTGAAGCAAATGCATGGAAATCTCTGGCTCAGTGGCTGACTTGGACTCGAAGGTGCTCCTGATCTCTCCTCGCCTCCCTCATTTGTTCTCTTGAGAGAGGCTGCTGTGTGCAGGACCTGCACTGCCAGACCTGGAACCAAAGACAAGGAGAGCCCATCCTCATCCTGAAGAAACCCTCAACCTCCTGAGTCCCTGTGGTTTCTGCCCAGGCCCTCTTCCTGGATCAGTGCAAGCACTGGAGCGGTGCAGTTGTACAGGAAGAGACATGGTCAAACGGTATCGATGAGGGCAGGTAGGAAGCAGGTCTGCCAGTCCTCAAGCTACTAGAGGAGGCTTCACAGTCCTGTCAACCCACGTCAGCCTTAGGCTGCAGATGGTATGGGATGCCCCCTTTTCTGCGGACCTCAACCATCTAGGTGCAGGACAAGGGACAGTGCCCGGAAGAGGAAAGTGTCTCTGGGCAGTGCGCTGTTGGAAGACACATTTCTGTTCCTTAACCAAGCCCAGGCCATCTCCACGCTCCTCCCCACGGCCCAAGGTGGAGACTGGGAAAAAAATCTAAAAACCAGGTGATTCAACTTCAAAACAAACCCTACAGGCAAGTTAAGACCAGAAACTCCCGGAACAAGAGAATATGATGTCGTTGGCTAATCCCCAAGGGAAGGGCCTGTTTCTACTTAATTTGGAGCAAGAAGCCAAGACCTGTGCTCGTCTCAGAAATGCTCGAGTCCAACCCCCTCGGTGGCCTGTACATGCAGCATGTGAAAACCCGCAGACGCACAGAGGAGCCTGAGGGAGGGGCACGGAGCGAGCTGGCCTGGCAAACGGACACCCTGACTGATAAGTGTGCCCTCCAGGCCGCGCCACAAGCCCCTGGAAGTCGTTGGCCGTGCCTCTTTGTTCCAGGTGTTTTTCATTCCCAGAGAAAACTCAGGATGGCCACAGAAAGCCCAAGGGGGCGAATGAAGGACCGAAGGACCTTTTTGGAGTTGGCCAAACATTTCTCCACTTCTCCAACACCAGCGGGTCTGTCAGTCCCACCAGTTCCATAGTTCTCGTGACCCTCCCAGCCATCACGAGCTGCAGGAAGGGGCACGAAGCCCTGGGATGAGCCAGCGTTCCACTTGGTGGTGCTGGGGATGGTCATCTGTCTGCCGCTGCACCAGCCACGCTGCTGTGCGGGACGGCACAGGTCCACACACATGCACAGACACACACGCCGGTCACTACCTGGCTTACTCTTCGCAATTCTTAGCTAAATTAGGGTCCTCATTATTTTCACCAAACTCCACAGGAAGGGGGGTAAAAAGAGACCCAAATAGGCTTGATTTCTTACTTTATGATGTTTATTATGAGAGACCTTCATCAGCCCTCACTACAGGGCTTTCACCTCCAGCCTCCTCCACACCACCGCGCGGGCAGGGCCCGGAGAAGGAAGACTGGCATCGGGAAGCTGGGTCGTTTATTCTACAAGGGCAGGAAACACCGCCTTTGTTCTGCTGCTCAAGCACACGTGCCGCACAGGTAGCAGGACTGGAAGACACGCACTGCAGGCTGGGAAGGCGGGGCTCCAAGGTGGGGAAAGTTTCCACGGCACCGTGATTTCACCGCTGCTCCGGGAGGCTTGGTCTTTGTGGCGCTCACAGGGCCAAGGGCAGCACTGCTTCCCATGGGTGGGCGTGGCCATTTGGGATGGCGGCTCTTGTGGAATGCTGCTGGAGCTCCAAAGCGTGAGCAGCGTCCCCCGTCTCTGAGAATGAGTGTTGATGGAACTGGCTGTCCCTCCAGACCCTCCACAGAGCACGTGCCTGGGAGAAGCCTCATCTACAATGCTGGCAAGTCTGTCTACAGCACAGGCCCAAAACGGCACAGAATGTCAAGGACAGGCCACTAACCAGGGTCAGTGTTGGGCACCATCACTCACCCTCACTACCGTAAAAGACACTGAGGAACCAAGACTGCAAGTCTGCAAAACCCTGGGAGGACGGGACACAGGGCCTTTCTCCCCCAGTCCTTGGCCGGCAGTGCTAGACAATCCCGTGTGTCTCGAGGCTGCCCTGATGGAGGCAGGGTCTCCTGCCACACAGCAGTCAGTGCTCAGCAGGTTTGGCGGTGAGATATTTTATAAACCCACGCGCTGCTGCTCCTGCAGCCGCAGCACTCTCACTGCCCCGGGCACCCCCGGGTATGCCTGCCATCACGTCACTGTCAGTGCCTGGTCTGATACTCCTGTGTGTGGCAGAGATCTACCTACCTGCAACATCCCAGTGCGGTCCCCCAGCCCCTGCCAAACGGAGCTGGAGAACGGTGGCCAAGCCGAGCTGTAAATGGATGGCACTGGCTGGAAAGAGAAAGGCGCCCCAAGCACAGAGCGCTCACCCAGCGGGACTGACCCAACCCGCCCCGGGCCTCTGCAGACGGCAGCCTGAAGGGCCACAGCCCAGTGCGGTGCTGTCCGCCCTCGGAACTGCGGTCACACTCGGCCCCGAGGGAGGGCGCGCAGGGCTTTTCCGCAGCCCGGAACGACGCTCTCCTGAGCTTCCGGGCAGAGCGTGCAGTCCAGGGAGGACCTATTTACAAGACACCTGACAGTCAATTATCAATGTGCCCCTAGAAGATGAGACTTCCTCTTGCTTCTCTCTTTGCCTTGATTAAATATTAGTTACTCCCAATGTCAGAAAAATAGGGAATGAAGCCTGAGCGGAGCAGTGAGGGGAGAGATACAGCAACAGAAGAGTGAGAAAGAAAAGGAGACCGAAAAATACAGAGACGAGTGGGAGGGCCCTGGGGCACAAGTGCCCACGGGGCAACAACTGTCATTTCCCGGAGGAGGAGTGTCCGGCCTTTGCAGCTAGAGGAGCTCTGGGATTGCTCCCTTCTCACCGGCTCCGGCAGCCGGGCCGAGGGCTCCCCGTGAAGTCCTGCACGTGTCTTAATACAAAACTGAGCAACAACCTGGGGCTACGGAAGCTGGAGACTGTCCCCCTACCCAGCTGACTGGTGTGCAATGGCAAGGTGCGCCCACTGCCGCCTCCTCCAGTCCAGGCGGGCATTAAACGCTCTGGAACGGCCTGCAGCATAGTGGCATATAAAGTATTAACTAATCCGTTTTCTATGAAAAAGCCGGCGGACCAGACCACAGGTCAGATTAATTCAGAGACGTTCCAGGGCACGAGGTAGCCGGTAGTGTCCAAATGCGGGGACACCCGCTGGTGGCAGCAGCCCCCGATTCCTAAGGCCGGCGCCCCCTTCCCTCGCTGGGATGGCCAAGCTGTCCATCTGCCGAGTCCTGGGCACGCTGGGCTCAGGTGTCCGCCGGGTTCACCTCTTTGGAGCAGAAGTAGTGCACGACCACTCCATTGGGGTACCTCGCGAATGCGCTGCAGGGAAGACAAGCAACTGGGGAATGAGGACTGCCTCTACAGTCTGCTTCGCATCTGGAAAAGGCACCTTAGCCGGGAGCCGCCCCAGCAGCAGCGCCCCCCTCACCACAGAGAGCAGCCTGCCCCTGGCAGGGGTGTCTGACCTGCAGCCCAGAATAGCTGTGAACGCAGCCCAACACAAAATCGTGCATTTACTTAAAACATTGAGATTTTTTTGTGATTAGGTGTTACAATGTATTTAACGTGTGGCGCAGACGCCAGAAGGTTGGACACCGCTGCCTAGGGCCTCTGGATTTATGTAGCCATCATCCCTGCCCAGTGACGGGCGGAGGACGAGGTCCACGTGCTCAGAGGTGTTTGTGTCAAGCCATCACAACACGAAACACACAGGCGGACGGGGCTGCAGGCCGGCCTGGCTCGGCACCCGCTTACTGAGAGCCAACAGTCTCCTCAGAACAAGTTTCAGGCTAATTCTAACGAAGGACAAAGGGTTGGGTCTTTCTAAAGAAAAAAAGTCTTCCGACTACACGCCTTCAGACAGTACAATCCTGGCTCAGGATTGTACTCGAGTCACGAGGCGGCAGGTGGAAAGATCTTTTTCTTCCTTCAAAGGTTCAACCTTCAAAGCCGAGGACTTTCTCCCCACGTACCGACTCTCCCACACCCACTGGCGGCATCGCAATTTCTAGCTGCAGATGAAAGACTACAGGCAAGACGCCACTGGCCCCGGGCCACACACTCCAGGTGTTGAAACCCCCAGAGGCCACCCAATAGCGGCACCGCCCTCTCAGGCCGCAGGAACTGAACGCGCCCTGGACAGTCAGCGGCGGTGCTGGCTTCCCCTGGGTTGGAGGGCAGACTCCATCCTGAGCGTGACCCACCCCGGGACAGACCCTGCAGAGGTGCGGAGCAGGCTCACCTGTTCCCAATCTTCTTCTTACACACCATGCACACCTTCTCCTCCGTGATGATGCACTTCACCTGCTGGTGTAAAATCCGCTCTTCCTGGACCTGGGAGGGCAGAGAGATTGGGGAAGAGGTCCCATGGTCTGGCCAGCAGAGATCCCTCCGCCTGAGACACTTGCAACTAAATGTCAAGTTGGTTAAAGCTGCGTTAAGGCACACAGAGGTCTGCTTTTGGCCAAAGGAGTACGTGTAACCGTCTCGTGCTAAAAAGTGCCAGCCCACCACAGGGTCTGCAAGGCTCATACCCGCAGGAACTCTGCATGGAGAAGGTTCTTGAGCACCTGGTTGAACCGTTTCTTTTGTGCATTTTCTTCTAAGACTTTTTCCAGAAAGATGCGTATGTCATTAATCTGAGTGTTTGCTGGCAGAAGGTTGAGGGCCTAGGGATGGGGACCAAGATGGGAACAGAGTGAGGCAGGTCAGGAGAGACAGAGGACATGGCTGAAGCCCTAGAGCTCCAGACCGAGCTCCTCCCTCCACCCCCTCCCCACTCAGCGCCCCCTGCAAGCACCCTGTCTCCCCGGGAAGCGCTGACCTTGGTGGTGTCCAGTTTGCTGTGGTGCAGCTCGAGGACCTGCAGGGCTGCCTGGAGGTTGGCCTGTGGCTCCAGCAGTTCCAGCTTGATTGGCCCCAGGCAGTGAACACTGGGGGGCGACAGGTACATCCGGAGCAGGGACAGATACACCTGTCTCACAGGTACAAGCCACACACATCAGGTGGGCAGCCACTCCTCCCTGCCCACAGAACACCCAGCATGACCGACCCTGAAGCTAACAGGGTTGGTCTAGCAGGGTGTCCAACCCCTGGCGTCTCTGGGCTACACTGGGAGAAGAAGAGTTGTCTTGGGCCACACGTTAAATATACAAACACTAATGAAAACAAACAAAAAAAAATCTCATGTTTTAAGTAAATTTACGACTTTCTGTAGGGCCACATTCACAGCCATCCTGGGCTGCGTGTGGCCTGCGGGCCGCAGGGTAGACACCCCTGGTCTGCAGTAACAGCTGTCAGGGAGCACTCAGCGCTCACCATCTTCACCTTTTAAAAGATTTTGGTGAAGAGTCAACTGAAGGT
Source organism: Micronycteris hirsuta (assembly GCA_004026765.1). Taxonomy (NCBI): domain Eukaryota; kingdom Metazoa; phylum Chordata; class Mammalia; order Chiroptera; family Phyllostomidae; genus Micronycteris; species Micronycteris hirsuta. Next base: position 126,305 of record PVJI01001566.1, on the reverse strand, counting down.
ATAAAAAATTAAGGATTGTGGTTTCCTGGAGAGAAAAAAACGAATGCCTTGTATTCGTTAACCACCGACAAAATGCCAGCCCTGCAGAATGAACGACTCCGCTCCCTCATCTCCTTTGGCTTTGGAGGCTGAGACCCTGTCTTGTGGTGACAGGTAAGGATTAGGCCCAGAGGAGAAGCCACATTTCCTACCGGTACAGTACCACAGGGATCTCGACCTCAGCACCCAACATTTCGGGCCAGATGATTCTTTGTGGGACTGTCCTGAGCATTGCTTAGCAGCAACTCTGGCCTCAACCGCCTAGGTTCCAGGAGCACCCCACTCCCCGGTCACGGCAATGAAAGATGTGTCCAGACACTCACACACCCGAGTGCGATCCGGGCGAGCTCACACGTGCACTTTCAGAGCCACCAGATGCTCCTCTCAACAGGCTGACCGCACAATTATAATACGAGTCAGAACTGTTTGAGAGGAAAGGAGCAAGGGTATCACTCATCGTCACATGGATGACAACAGATGCCGACCAGAACTCTGCCAAGCAAACCAGGACACAGAGCCGCCCTGCCCCGCCCTCACTATGGCAGGCAGATTCCATCAGTGTGCTGACCGTGTCCCGTCTGGTCTTAGCAACTCAGACAAGTGCCACCTGTGGCCAAACCCGAGGTCGCCAAGACGGACAGTGGGATGCACGCGTGCCCCCTGGGGCCAGGGTCACTACTCACATCTTTGTTGCCGTCTTTGTTCTGGTCATAATGCTTGTGGCAGTACCTGCAAGGGAGAAAGTCTTATAGACGAGGCCAGAGGGGCCACACCCAGAGACAGAGCATCCTGCGGCCTGCGCGAGCGGCCTGAGGAGAGCCCACGCCAGAGGCCGGCGCAGAGCGGACTCTCCCCCGGCTGCAGAGGGGAGGCGCAGTGGCTTTCTTAGTCTCTCACGCCTCTCATCTATCTGCTTTTAGACCCAAGGGAGGTGGGATGAGGGGGCCAACGTACTCCTCAGCCATCTTTGTGTCCTTCAGGATGTGCACATAGATGAAGAGAGCTTGTTCGTGCTTCCCCATGCGTCCCAGCAGGAGAGCGCGCTCCTCTAAGAGGCCTGCGGGGGAAAGGCGTGTGAGTGACCCCCACCGCCACCGCGCAGGCGCAGGCCAGGGGCTAAGCTGCCAGAGAAATGGGTACTGCAGCCATATAAACTGGGAAATAATATTTTCATTACTTGGGATTTAGTCAAGGAGAAAATTACTAAAATTTTTAAAAGGGAGGAGGGAACTACTTTAGGGAGTGTTTTACCCCATCTTTTCGCGACCACTTACAAACGGGGCGAGAACGCTCGCGCGCCTTCGCTGGGCCAGGCACTTCAAACAAGGGAACCACTTGGTCTCTGTCCTCCCTGAGCTGACGCATCAGACAGTTATGTGTCTTTTCAAGGCAAATTATGCCAACTTCCAACAGTGACTAAATGATGCACGTGGCCAAGAACATGTACTGAAGCAATAAACAGGTTCCAACCTGGCTGTCACTTAGCATGCGGCTCACACCCGAGACTCCTCCCAGTCACAGCACAAAAGTGAGTCCTCAGAGGGGACAGGAGAGGAACCCGCCCCTCAAACACATGGTTTCCCTGGTCCAACTTTTCAGGGGGCTGAGGAGCTGGGTCAATTTCTGTATTAGTAGCAGCTGAAGGGGCTTTTGTCTCAACCCCAATACTCACCGTCAAAAGGAAAATCGCAGATGAGCCGGCCTGGGTCATAGTAGCCGGAAATTTCCAAGAACATAAGGAGCTTCCGCCGATACTCTCCCAGCTCACCCTCTTCCTCTCCGGCGGGAACTGGAGCTTTGCCTTCGCGGGAAACAAGGCTCAGCATGAGAGGGTGCTGTCGGGCAGCACATGGGGTTGTCAAGGAAAGCGAGGGGGGCGGGGCTCGACGGTGTCACTGCACCATCAGAAGGGCCTGCAGAGTGGTTTCCAGTGGCCTTCTTTTAGTTTACGGTCTCTGTCTACCCGCCCCCAACATCAGCTCGAGGTAAAAAATAAAAATAAAAGGCTGCACAGAGAAACGCTCTGGTAGGCAAACCTGTTTCTTATCCTGAAGACAGATCTGTCCCTTCTCTCCCCCAGGGCTGACACCCAGAGATGCTTAGAGATGCCCAGACCCAGATGAGCTGCTGAGTCTTGCGTTCTGAGTCACTCAGCTGCCCTGGCTCCTCTGAGAACCTTTCTGCACCGCCGGGGACCCCAAAGAGAAGTCTGCTCCCCTCCACCACAGACAGCACCCTCGGGTCCCCGGGTCCCTGGTCTCTAAGACCAGGGCCCACGTGACTTTCCATGAGAACCGGTACCTGCAGGGAAGGACAGGAGATACGCCTTCATCAGCCCTTGCACCTTCTCACAGTACAGCTGGATCAGGCAGTTGTGGAACCGGGAGCCCGTCTCCTCCCAGACGTGGATGACATGTTCCTGAGGCGAGACACAGGTCTGCCTGCTACCCTCAACGCTGGGACCTGGCCCAGTCACCCTGTGTCCCTCACGCTTTCAAGACCCAACAAGCCACATCCAGATTGTCCCCTAATTAAGCCGCAAAGATTACCAAGGGACACCTCTTCTGAAACCACGGGAAATCTTGCAATACCACCCCGCAACATCAGGAGTTCTTTCCTTGATTTCCAATCTAAGCTCCTTGATTAATTTTGTCTCATAATCCACCAAATCAGCCCAAGTAATTAAGGGTAAACATTTGTACACTGGTACTTAGAACCGATCTGGTGGTCCTGTGGTCACAGTTGAGTTAGGCTGTACAAACGTGGCTCTGAAATGTTTTTCTGGAACATCCTTCTCTTTTACCCCTCTGCACTTTACCTAGGTTTAGAAGGATCAACAAAAAGTGACATTTCCAGCTGGGCTCACTGGAATCACTCCGAGCATGCTGAAGTAACTCTCTTCCTTACACTTCTACCGATCCCGGTGACACAAACCCCAATCTGAGCCACCTAATAACTAACCCGTGAGGCCCTGGATGCTGGGTTTGAAGTTCTTTGGTTTAGACCAAACAGTATCTTACCAGATAAGGAATAGCCAGACCCTTAAAATTCTCCACTAAGAAGCCGAGCACTCGGTCTCGGGGCAGAGATTCCACCTCTGGGAGGTCTTCGGTAAATATCTGTTGAAACAAACGCGAGCTCCAGCTGCAGAGCCACCGACTGCGATGCCGCCACGTGCACAGGCACACGGGTAGAAAGCTTTGGGAGGGGGAAGGGTGTGCAAGCCGTCTGTAGTCAGTTAGCGTGTGACAGACAGAGCTGCAGGTGCCCTGACGCCCGTGTAAGGCTCTCCCCCCGCACTACATGGTCGTCTTACGTTTGAACACCAGCAACACTGCATGCACCCTTCTTCCCACGCCATCCGCCGGTCTCCCGAGTAGAATCAGGACCACCTGTGGTGCCAGGCAAATCCAAGGACCTCTCATGACCTACCTTCAGGCCATCCTCTGGGAAGTCTCTCAGCACCCACACCGAGTAGGAAAAAATCAAATGCAGGTTTTCTGTGCCTAGAGGAAAAGTAAGGCTTGCCTGCAGGCGAAGCCTACGTTGCCCACAAGTCTGGGAAAGCAGGTGCCCAGGCTGCCCCAGGATTTATTTTCTGGTGAAGATAGCACTGTCCAAGCAAGAGTCACTCAGGGCTGCTTGGCCTGGGCTGGCTACATACCAAGGGGCTGTCCTGGGTCCACCACTGGGAGATTTTGACCCCAGCTGGTGGAACAAGGAGAGAGGGCGCTGACTGGCCAGAATCAGAGACAGGGGGCAGAGGGAGGTGGGGGGATGGGGGGAAGGCAGGTCTGTTTGAACACAATCCCTTTCTACCTCCCCTTTCAGAAGCTGGACTTACCCAGATGCTGCAGATACTGCACCGTCCTCTCATGGCCTTTCAGAGGGGAGTTTGCTTTCTTGGACTGGTCCACCAGCACCTGCAGAGCTGGCCACGAAGCCCAAGAACAAGGTCATGAGCCTCTTCCAGAAGGCTCATCCCCACAGATTCACCACACCTCAGCATCCCCTCCCCGCTCTGGTCACCTTTCTCGTGGAGCCCCTTCTTCTCGTACAGGATTATCAGCTCGCTGTACTTGTGAGCCTTCTTTAGCACGTGCTCACTCTCTTCGATGTGGCAGTGATTGTTCTCCAGGCGCAGCAGGGGGGCCACCAGGGCCACGTTCGTCTGCAGAAGAAGCAGGACTTCAGCAGAGACTGCTTCCTGGGGAGCCCACCCCTACCTAGCCACGCCTGCTCTGGGCTAAAACAAACAATGCTTTTTTAGGACTACAGGTAGTGGCTTTTATAGCAGACACTCTTTTATACACGTTTTAAAGGGTTTTTTTTTGGGGGGGTGCCTTGGAAGAAGGGAGTAGTTCCTTGAGGAAACAGCTGTTCACATTGTATCACTAATCCCAATCTTACCAGAGACAAGCCAGCCGTAAGACTCTGGGCCAATGTCTTGACTTAAACTCTCAACTCCAAGAAGCTCACAGGCATCAGGCAAAGACTGTGCATTCCCATCACCAAAGATTTCAGTTACTAACAGCAGGCACCCGAAAGTGGCGCTTTCCCAGTTTCAGCAGCCTGGGGGACTGTGGGTACCCAAGCGCTCAGAGAACTCACATGGAGGTAGCACTTGAGCAGGGTGGTGTCAATGATTTGCAACAGCTTCTTCTTGGACTTGATGGTGGGAGTGCCTTCCATGAGCGGGGACGTGCTGGACTGGTGGTCAGAGTCATTCAGCTTCTTCACCAACTGGCTCCGTTTCTGCCGAGGCCGAGAAGGTGGGATCAAGGCCAGGGATAAATTCCTCTATGGCTTACCTACCGGCGGGTCCCGGATCCCTCCGAGGCAGCCCACACCCTGACTCACATTAGCATGCATTTTTTTTTGGGAAGTTTAAATATTTAATGGTTCTTTAGTATATTTATATGTATTGCTCAATTGTACGTTAATAATAATTGTTGCAATTCAACTCAGATGACATTTTAAAACACAGAATCATTTGGCTGCAGGAAATCTAAAAAAACTAAAATGGCATTTTTGTTACAGACAGGACAGAATGCTCAATGGAAGCTCTCCAAGCACACAGCGTCCTAGTATTACAATAAAAGCCAGTGGAGGAAGTGGGATAAAAATTAAAATGCAAGGAGTAAAAGAAACAATGTTAAATTCTTTTTTTGTTTTGAGAAAACACTTTTTAAAAATAACTGAAACCCACAGAGCATTTATAGTAGACCACATCAGGGGCCGAGATTTTCCTCACATATTAACAACAACTCTTTATTGAGTACTGACTACACGCCAGCACTATGTCAAGCACTTTACATATCATCCCATTTTAAACCTAAAAAAGTGCAGGTGTTACTATCCCCGTTTTACAAAGGAAGAGCCCACAGCCCAGACGTTGGATGCCTCATAAGCGGAACAGGCAGGTTTCAAATGAGGGTCTAGTCTTAAAGCCCACGTTCTTCTATTTACTTTTTTATATCAATGTTGTAAGTTACATACAGTAGAATGTATCCCTTTTCAGTGCACTGTCAGATGCATTTTGACAGATACATACATGATTGTAACCACCACCTCAATCAAGGAACAGATTTCTATCACCCCTGAAAGTCCCTTCCCAAATGATCCCATACACCCGCTACCCCTCCGATCCGATTTCTCTCGCTAGAGTTTAGCTTTACCTATTCTAGAACTTTACACGATGGAATCATCCAGTTTGCATTACTTTGTGCCTGGCCGTGCCCGTTGTCTCGCATGCTCTGCCATCTCTCTGGCACAATGCTAGTGTCAGCCAGCGTCACGCACCCCGAACATCAGTGCAGAACGCCAGAGAACGATGTGTGCCTGGGGCCCTGGCGCTGGGCACTAACTCGAAGGCCTTCTGTAAAGCCAATGCCTGGGAGACGCTCTGGCCAGGGGCCTTTCTGACCGGGCACGTGGGCTGTGCAGTGTGCAGGCAGAGCGTGCCAGTGTGTGTGCTCCCTGCAGGCTGCCAGCCACAGCTGGGCACACCTGGAGTCCAATGTCAAGGAAGCGCCAAGGCTATGCACGCCTGGTCAGACCTGCAGGAGGCTTACAGTTTTCCTAGTGATACTTCCCACTGCCTACCGAGGGGCCCCTTACGAAGGCCTGCAGAACACAGAGGGGAAAAATATAGTAAGTTCTCTGACTCTGAGTGGGTGCACAAAAAATAAATGATAGCCTTGTGGGAACGAACTTTGGGTTAAGAAGCTTCAGTGAAGATGTTAGTTTTAGTGTTGACTTTAAAATTTCATTTATCTGTCCACAACACACATCGAAAAAAATTAAATTATTTCCTCTAAAAAAAACCTGTTATAAAGATTATATATTTATTTATTGACAAGGACAGACTTTCTCGTTATATGGCTAAATTTTTTTAATTGATTTGAGAGAGAGAGAGGAGAAACATCAGTTTGTTATTCCACCTACTGATTGATTCTTGCATGCGCCCTGACCTGGGAATTGAACCTGCAACCTTGGCGTATCAGGATGATGTTCCTTTGTAATAAATAAACCAATAAATAAATAAAACCTAATTCACAAATACATATATAAGTCTAAAGGACAATACTAAAATGTAGCTACTTATCTCTGGGTTCTAGGTAGAATTATAGGTGATCTATGTTTCTGCTTTATACTTTTCTATGTTTTCTAAGTTTTCTGCATAGGGCAGGTATTTTTCCCAAAATTACGTATGTGACAAAGAAGTTTGTTTTAAAAAATTTATTATTTTCTATCATCTAAAATTTACTCTTTTTAGCCCTGGCTGGCGTGGCTCAATGGATTGAGTGCCAGCCTGCAAACTAAAGGGTCGCTGGTTTGATTCCCAGTCACAGCATATGCCTGGGTTGCGGGCCAGGTCCCCAGTAGGGGGCGCACAAGAGGCAACCATACATTAATATTTCTCTCCATTTCTCCCTCTCTTCCCTTCTGTCTAAAAATAAATAAAAATAAAATCTTTAAAAAATAAAAATAAATAAAATTTATTCTTTTTAGTTCCTAAACAACTTAGTGTGAATTTAGGAGGAAACAAGGTCTGTTTCCTGGTATCAGGATTTGGCAAAAAGCACCTCAACGGTACTAGCAAGCAGGGAGGAGCAGCAGGAAGGCACTTTGCCCACCCAGACTTCTACAGTGCTCATTTGTGGAACGCCTGTGGCATTGTAGAGGGCCCTCAGTTCCCTGTCCTAAAGAAGCAAGTCTTGGACTCCCAAGTCAAGTCTTTCATACACTTCTCTCTCACACCTACCTGTGTCAGGTAGTCAATCAGAGCTAAGTGAGCCTTCTCCAGTTCAGCCCCAGAGAGCACAGGCAGGGGGTTCGGATACTGCAGCTGCTTCCTATAGTCTGTGGGCAGCAGGTCTGGGTACAGGCCCATCACGTGGGTAGGATCTACATGGAAGGTAAACATGTGATTCCCCAGAAAGAAGCACAGCAATTGAAGGAGTAAGTACTGAGTTGGCCAAAAAGGTTTTTTGTCCATAAGATGGCTCTAGTAGCACTTAGTTGTCTTTAACTTCATTTGAAAAAATTCTGTTAGATTGTATTGTGACAGCTGTCATATCAGTGTGCATTTAAATAAAACATCAAAACTGGTGAACTTTTGTGTAGTCATTTTAATATTGAAGATGGAAGAAAATATACAACATTTTTAGCATATTATGCTTTATTATTTCAAGAAAGGTAAAAACACAACTGAAACGCAAAACAGATTTCTGCAGTGTATGGAGAAGGTGCTGTGACTGATCGAACGTGTCATAAGTGGTTTGTGAAGTTCTGTGCTGGAGGTTTCTCACTGAATGATACTCCATGGCTGGTAGACCAGCTGAAGTTGATAGCGATCAAATTGAGACATTAATTGGGAACAATCAACATTGTACCACGTGGGAGATAGCCAACATACTCAAAATATCCAAATCAATAAAGTTATCGGTGAAAATGAAAAATGTGTCCTTTATTTTATGGAAAAAACTAGACGGTTTTTTTGACCAACCCAATAAAACAAGTTCCAGACTGCATTTTCTTGTGTCAAAGGATGACTAAGTTCATAAAGACTCAGTGAGCTATACACTTATAATTTGAGCACTATTCATATATATATTTCACTAAAACATTACAAATATGGTATGATTCTATATTCCAAGACATAGACACATACACATATGCAGAATTAGAACTGAAAATTTATTAAGTCCCTAAAAGCACAGGAGAAAAAATTTTCAAGGAAAAGCTGATATAAGACACTGAAGTTGAGAAGATCAATAAAGTGAAAAATAAAAAATTATACGTCAAAAAAAGAAAATTACTAAAACAAAGAGACCACACAACAGACTAGGGTTAAAATGTTGCAGCACTTATGGCAAAAGGCTAATAGGTGGATTACATAAAACAAATTCCCACAAATCACTTAAATAAGAGTTCATTTGATAAAAGGGCATAAAACATAACTGATAAAGGAAAAATATAAAGAAGTGGGAAAATGTTCGCTACATTATCAAAGCAGCACCCACTGAAAATGGAGGTGACTCGATATTATTTTACATTGGTTTCAGGTGCACAGCATGGCGTTAGACATTTGCATAATTCTAGAAGTGATCTCCCAACAGGTCTAGTCCCACCTGGCACCGGACACGGTCGTTACAAGTGCTGACCATATTCCTACGCTGCACTGCACATCCCCGTGACTGTCCCGTAACTGCCAGTCTGGACTTCTAACCCCTTCACCTTTCCACCCCAACCCCCGCCCCCCTGGCAGCCTGCTGGTCTGTCCTCTGTATCTGTGAGTCTGTATCTGTGAGTATGTTTCTGCAGATTCCACACGTAAGTGAAACCACAGGGTATTTGTCTTTCCTAAGAGACTGAAATTTAAGCAGTCTCATAACAAGTTTTAAAAAGCAAATTTTGCCCTGGCTGGTGTGGCTCAGTGGATTGAGTGCCCGCCTGAGAACCAGAGGGTTGCTGGTTCGATTCCCAGTGAGGGCACATGCCTGGGTTGTGGGCCAGGTCCCCGGTGGGAGGTGCTCAAGAGGCAACCACACATTGATGTTTCTCTCCCTCTCTTTTTCTCCCTCCCTTCCATTCTCAAATAAAATCTTAAAAAATAAATAAAATCTTAAAAAAAAAAAGCTAATTTTGTGAGGTGATAGATTAACTTGATTGTGGAAATCTTCTCAAAATGTGTAAGTGTACCAAAATGTCATGGTGTAAAATTTAAATATATTATGATTTCTATTTGTCAGTTATAATTCCATAAAACTAAAAGCAATAAAAATATTATAAAACAACAAAAAATGTCAGGTGACATTTCTATATTCATTTACTTAGCATAAAGAGTATTTTTATACGATACTACCCAATGCTTGCCATGTGGTGAAATCAAATCGCCCTTACACTTGTAGGGCAAAGAGTATCGCCACCTCAAAAGGAAAAAAGCACTCATACCCTCAAACCCTACTTCTAGGAGTTAATCCTAAAAAAACAATGCAAAGATGGGAGAAGCAACATCTGTATGGATAGGTAATGCTACAGGCATTACTTGTAACAATGCAGTTTTAGAAACAATGCAGAATTGCTTCAACAGCAAAAGAATGCATCTTTTATTCAACTGATAGAATATTATGCAATCATTACAAATAATAATTATGAGAAGTACCATCATTGGAAAACACTATAGTAAGTTTACATTATCAAAAGTTCTTAAAGAACTGTGCATCAAAGAGAAAGCGCAGCCCCACCGTGTAAGACTGCAGAGGGCTATCGTGCTGGGCACCAACACCAGTGAAAATTTAATTTTAGTAGGATTGTTGTTTTTATTAGTGTTCCACTTATAAAGTTGCCTAGATTTAGAATGGTCCATTACAACCTTATTTTTCCCATAAACCCTGTTATTTTCCACCAATATTTGTTACAGAATAGAAGGTTTTGCAGACCTATCCTTAAGGCATTATAGCAAAAATGCCTGTAGCTCAACACACATTAAAAAATACCCTGCCCTGGCTGGTGTAGCTCAGTGGATTGAGCGCGGGCTGGGAACCAGACGGTCCCGGTTCGATTCCCAGTCGGGGCACATGCCTGGGTTGTGGGCCAGGTCCCCATGAGGGCCATGTGAGAGGCAACCATACATTGCTGTTTCTCTCCCTCTCTGTCTCCTTCCCTTCTCCTCTCTCTAAAAAATAAATAAATAAAATCTTTAAAAAAAAAAAAGTACCCTGTGTGAATATTCTGGCCATTGGAGAGGCATCTAGCCTTCCTACTTAACTAAAGGAATACTGTTAATAACCTGGGTTGACCAAAAAGTCTGTTTAGTTTCTTCCGTAAAATAAAAGACACATTTTTTATTTTAACTAATAACTTTATTGATTCGGATATCTGAAGTATGTCAGCTCTCTCCCGTGTGGCATAACATTGATTGTTGTCGATTCATGTCTTGATTTGATCACTATCACCTTCAACTGGTCTACCCGACCGTGGAGCATCATCCAGAGAGAAATCTCCAGCACAAAACTTTACAAACAACTTTTGAAATATTCCATCAGTCAGAACACCTTCTCCATAAATCTTTTTATGCATTTCAGTTGCATTGTTATCTTTCTTTAAATAATAAAACATAATATGCGGAAAATGTTGTGTATTTTCTTCCATCTTCAATATTAAAATAGCTACACAAAAATTCACTAATTTTGATAAGTTTTTTAAAAATGCCTAGTGATATGACATGCAATCTAACAGACTGCAGTGTAGTCTAACAAAACTGTTTTGAATGAAGTTAAAAACAATTAAGTGTTACGAGAGCCATCTTACAGGAAAAAACAAAGTTTTGGCCAACTCAATATATTGGTCTCCTGTGGCTGGTCAGGGTCAGCCTGTTGCCATTAGTATGATGACCTCGGCGAGGACTAGTCACACCCGCACTGGACCAGAGGGCCGGACCTGGGACCAAGGTCAGTCAACGGAGGTGCTGGCCGAGAGGACCAGTCAAGGGCCAGCTGACCCAGAGACGACACTGCCGCCGACATACACCCTCCTGCCACTGGAGAGGATCCACTCGTGCTTTTAGCTTCCCTGCGAGACTGTTCTTTGAAAGCGGATTTCCTGTCTGATCAGTTCTGCTTGGGCCCAACAGAGTGTGCGGAACTCTCTGGGAGCTCAGTCGGTGTTTGTGGGATGAATAAAGTAAAAGGTACTAAGCTTCATTAGGACTGAATTTAAGCCTTTGGGATTAGGGTTTAAGTACCATGGTTATATGGAAAAAGAATCAGATTACTACAGAAGTTCTATCTTGTTCCAATGTCCTCTCACGGAGCTGGCGGCGCACTGAAAATAAACGCCTCAGCTGAGTCCATTCAGAGGAAGGGCGGTAGATATTTACGGACTGTGGTCGCCCGGCTTCCATATCCCTTCTTAACAGCGACTTGTTTCCTCGTGGTGAGCTCCCTCTGTCACACCACGTGCAGTCTCGGTGAGACAGTAGTTCTAGGCACCTGCCTTCGCCTCCAGGAGCAGAGGAGGGCCACGCACGCTTTCCCACCCCTGATAGTTAGAGGGAGTGAGACCATGACCTGATCCTGGATAACCAGGCCCCCTCGACCTTGAGAAAGTGGTTCAAGGATGACAAGCAGTGCAGCACATACCAACATACTCCCCTCCTACATGCTCCGCTTGCAAAGTGCACACTCACCCATCAAGGGTGGGTGTGTTCCCTTCCTTAAACCTGGAAGGGCCTTTGCAGATCAATACAATACGGCAGAAGCGACAGTCATAGAGGGCAATAAGGCTTCCACCTAAGCCTGCCGAACTGCTCACTCTGGGAAGAGCCGGTCGCTCTGCGTGAGGACACTCACACAGTCTTGTGGAAAGGCTCAGTTGGATCAGAACTGGGGCCCCAGCCCCCAGCCAGCACCAACTTGTCGGCTGCGACAGTGAGTCACCTTGGGCAGATCCTCTGGCCCAGCCAACATACAAATGCAAACACGTGAGAGAACCCCGAGCAAGAACTGCCCAGTGGAGCCTTTCCCAAATTCCTAACCAACAGATACCAAGAAAGATAACAGATAACTTGTTATTTTAAGCCACTAAGTTCTGGGGTGGTTTGTTACATGGCATTAGATAGTAATACAAGCCAATAGGGGCCAATTTTTATTGAGGATGCAACAACAGGGGAGGTGGTGGTGGCGACAGCTGAGGAAGTGGCCGGGCCAGGCGAGGACTGCCCAGCCTGTCCGTGCCACCACGGGACTGCTGTTCGGCCTCCTGATTCCTGCTGCGGGGTCCTCCAGAGTTCCCTTGGTTCCTATCATGCCTGAGCCTGGTTCCCCATTAATTTTGTGGGCCCCTCTACCGGCCACTCCCATTATAATCCAATAAACCATGCTTAATTTATCCAGATATTGCTTACATTATCCAGAACCGACCTCCACTGCTCACAACCAAGAACCCTACCTGACACAGGGAGCCACCAGAGATCGTTACTGGCCAGGGCTGAGGGAAGGCGGAAAAAGGCAACACAAAGGGGAGGAAAAAAGGGATAATACCGTATAGAGTCTCAGCAAGTACATATAGACTGATCCTAGCTAAGCAAAAAATGAAATAATACAAAAATATACAGTTTAAGAATAACAGTAGACACTTAATTGGCGCTTATTAAGTACCACACACTGTTCGAAGTACTTTACATAATCTTCACTGCCACACTCTAAGTATTATTACTTGCCCCATTTTGCATAGAAGAAAACTGAAGGCCAGAAAGGCCCAGAGAAGGAAACTCTGCCAGCGGTCAGGCAGTCTGGCTCCAGCGCGCCTGCCTGTTACCACACGCTCAGCGTTTCTAAGACACCAGGGAGAGGAAGGGCTTCCCAGCACTGCCCTTCAGTTCTCCTAAGCTCAAGTCAGGGGCTTTTGCCTAGCACGGCATTCAATGAATACTAGATGATCGAATACGCGTTTGTTAAAAGGAATGACTTTTCTGTTACCTTTCTCTAAAGGCAAGGGCAAATCAACCCAGGAAACTGGAAGTCTATCTGCCTTTATGGGTGGGACCAGATTCCTAAGATCGGGACTGTAAACCCGTAACCGCGATAGTCACCCTCACTCCTGTTAGGTATGAGGGTCCCTTTGGCTGAGCATAAACTTTCCCCTTTCTCAGAAGTCTGGTGTCATTTCTCCCCATCCTTCCCAGTTCCCTCTCCCTCCCTTAGTTCCTCATCCCCAGGCTGTGCCCGCCTATTACCTGTGCCAAGCTTGGCAAAGACCTGCATGGACTCATCAAAACGCTTCTGGCAGAAGAGGTTGAAGGCATACAAGTTCTTGATATGATGGATCTGTTGTTGCTTTTCGCTGTCGGAATCATCTTTCATTTCCTAATAAGAGTAGAACAGGTGAGAGCTCACTCACTCAGCAAATATTTATTCAGTGCATACGACTTATTAAACAACGTCCCAGGAGGCACCGATGGCAGCGTGCACAGACAGCCACCTGGCATCTGTCCTCGCCTGCCCTTCCAGTCTAACCGTAAGACTGATAAGAAACTATGCAACTAAAATGCAGCAAGGTCTCTACAAAATGTACCCGACCAGTACTCCTGAAAACCACTGAAGTCATAAAATGCAAAGAAAGACTAGGGAACTGTCACAGATCAGAGGACATGAAGGACACAGGACAACTACATGCAATGTGATTTCTGGATTTAAACCTAGAATAGAAAAAAGGAACATTATTAATAAAAAAAAAAACTGGCAAAATATAAGTAAAGTCTAAAATTTAGTTTTAAAACAAAAACACCCATCAAAACAAAAACAAAACAGGGCAAGAGCAATGACAGAAGCGCCTGCGGGCGGCATGCCGCTCAGTCCGAGCAGCATTCGCACGAGAACGTGAACAGAGGCGTGAGGCACGAGTTCGGCGTCGCCAGGCGAGGCCAGGCGGTGACAGAGGGACGGCAGACGCGGAGCGTGCGCCCAGCAGAGGACGGCATGTGGGCAAGGCCCTGAGATACCAGAGAGAGAACGTGGTGTGCTCAGGGAATAAAAGACACCTAACACAGCTGGCATAGCCGGCAAACGCCCTGTTCTCAGTTTATTATCTCTGTGTCTTTCTTACAGCTGTCCCCCCTTCCCCCTTATCTCCCTTTTAACCAATCTTTAGTGAATTTAAATTCACTTCCTTCAAGTTGTCTTTCCATTTTTTCGCTTCCTTCGCTCTCCTTTTCTATCGCCATGCCCTAGTCCGGACCGTCACTGTGTGGCAGCACCTGGTCTCGGCTCTCCTGCCTGGCGCCGAAAGGCTTTCAAAACCTGGTGCAGCCTCCGTCTCTGGCTCATTCCCAGACACTCCGGCCATGACCTCCACTCCTATCAGGACGGGCTCCCAACAGCCCGGAGAGACTTGTTACCGCCTCCTTAATTTCTCGGGCTCTCCAAGGTTCCCCGTTTCCTGCTCCTGATCCTTCAAGGGTCCAACATTTATATGCCTTTCTAGCCCTCAGAAAACTGTCCCTTCTCTAACGTTTTGCTCCACATTCTGTCAACACTGAAGTTTAGTATATGATTGCCCTCTGAAAGTTGCGTATATATTCTTTGATTTACTTAAATAAAAGAGTTTCCTCAAAAGCTAAGATGTTGTTGACCAGCCTTGTAAGTACAAGCCTAGGAAAGAGAAGGAAAAGTGGGAGCCCATTTCTACCTTCCCTGTCGAAGACAACACCGAAAACCTGCGTCAGGAAGGTCACTGAAAAGATCGGAGACCTTCCTTCATGTGAAGAAAAATACAGATACTAAAGAAGCCCTGTACTGCATGATACCTTTCTCATTAAATTCAAAACTAAATACACATTCTAGCATACATGGAAATCTTTTGTTTAATCTTTTATACACAGATGTAAAAGATTAAACACAAATTTTAAAAGCATGACAAACACAAATTCTGCACGGCGGCTGTGTGCGGAGGGGAGGCAGCAGGACGTGATGGGGGAGAGCGTACACGGCTGCCCGTTCTCTTCTCGGGTAGGATGGCGGGTTCGTGGGTATTCGTTAATTTAAAAATAAAAATAAAATAAAATAATATAGGGCAATGCAGGAGTGGAAAATAACAGAATAATAAGATGCTGAAATTAAATGTCCCAAGAAAGAAATAATTTTATGGGATATTAAACATGTCCAATTATTAAGATTGGATTTTTTGTTTCAAATACAGAACTCATACATCCAAAATAACGCTGCTATTCAAAAGTATTCACCATGTGACTATAAGCATGTGTACTTTTTGTGACTTTTGCTTTCCTCTCAGAAATAATTTTTTTTTTTAAAGATTTTATTAATTTATTTTTAGAGAAAGGAGAAGGGAGGGAGAAAGAGAGGGAGAAAGCAATGTATGGTTGCCTCTCACATGGCCCCCACTGGGGACCTGGCCCGCAACCCAGGCATGTGCCCCGACTGGGAATCGAACTGGGACCCTTTGGTTCCCAGCCCGCACTCAATCCACTGAGCTACACCAGCCGGGCCCTCTCAGAAATAATTTATAAGACACTCTAGAAATTAAGTTTTCCTACTATTGCCTTCATAAACATTTCTTCTCTTTTACCAAATTACCACCACCTGGTTTAATGGCTAGGAAAGGCTCAGAATGACCTTTGGTTGTTTCCTAAAATCAAGCCCACCCTCTACAGGTGACAATAATCACCGCTGGTGAGGTTTAAAAGAACCAGATGAGCCTTGAAAGTCAGTGTCCACGAAGTCAGCTGGCAACGGGAGCACGGCTGGCCATGGGACCACTCTGGCACCAGAGCGTGGTCACTACCTTGCTGGGAACATCACCCCATGCAAACATCAAGGCGAGTGACAGTCCGAAGTATAAAAGCACTGCCCTGTGGAATGCAGCAACCAGAGGTGGCAGCAGGGCACGGAAGGCAGGCCTGCTTTTCCAAACAGCAGTCGCGGCTGAAAGGGACGCTGGGGGGCTCTCTAGTGGCTGCATTCACTCAGATTTACAACTGACATTTACAGCTGTTATTTTACTCCAATGTTTGCATTGTAATTCTTCAAGGCCAGACCATATCTATTAAATTATTTTATTCTCTTCATTCTATGAAGTACTATAATTACAATCGACATTCATTCTATATGTGCAAACCAAAAGAATGAAGTCTCTTAAAGTTATACGGATATCACAGTGGTGGGAGTCAGACCCTGAATTCCAAGCCCTCAGACTTTTGGCTCTGTGCTTTTCTATCACTTGAAACCAAACATGAAAAACTAAACCTGAACTGCCTATTTGGAGAACAACGAGCAAGGCAAACTCACACCCAAATCTGAGAAACAAGACTTACGGCAAGCTGCAAAGCCAATTCAAACTGTTTGTCCTGGAGCAGCTGTTGGATTTGGGTTGCCATGGGGACAGGAATGAGTCTCCAAACAAAGTGATTGCTGGCCACATAGATAATGTTTGATCTGGAGGCAGGAGTAAGAATATCAGCAAAACAGCAGAGGCTTTACAAGGACTTGGTGACTTTAAAATATTGCAATAACGTTTGGTAGCTGCAGTAAAGAAAGAAATTCCTTACCCTCCTGAGGTGATGAAACGGGGCCTTTGCAATTCAATGCTCTGGACCAGAAGCCTCGGCTCGAGTGTTCGGATTTCCACATATCGCGGCAACACTGCAACGATGTAGGGGGGCTGGTGCTCTGTGCAAAGGAGAACAGCCTGAGTTGCGGCTCTGATCTATGAGTTTAGGTTCTGGACTGTCAGCTGCCCATTTCTAAGCTGCATTCAAGTGGGATCTCCCAAAAGCCCACTGGTCAAATCCCAAGCCAGGACCCTACACTGTGATACACAAAGACAAAAAGATTGTTTGCCTGAGTGACGCTAAGAGAAATCTCTTGCGTGAAAAGTGCACCCCGCTTTGCTGAGAGGGACCTGATCCCACTCCGACCATTTCCCCCAAAGAACTGGGTGGAAGCTTCGCTTGCTCCTTTCTCATCAGTCACAAAGCGAGGCAAGAGGAAGGCAACTTCTTTCTTCCCTAAAATTACGCTAAAGAAAGAGTTCAACATTTCTGGCCAGTGTTGTTTCTGCTTGAGATTTTCACAGGGAAGAAATGCAAAACTCCACTTGATGTTTAATGGTTCAGAGAAGGCAGCGGGATCATGTCCTCAGTGCGGCTGTTTCCTACCACGTCTGTGAGGCGTCCAAGTGTCCAGTTCACAGGGACAGAAGGTAGAGCGATTGCTGGGTGAGGTGAAGGGGCCAACGTTTTGTTGCCTAATGGGCGCAGTTTCTTTCACTTTTGCAAGATGAAGAAGTCCTGACATCTGTTGCATGGCAATGTGAATGTACGTGAATGTGAACACTACTGAACTATATACTTAAAAACGGCTAAGAAGGGAGAATTCACATGGTTTTTGTACTACAATTAAAAATAAAATTGAAAAAATTAGTAAAAAATGAACCATGAGATGACATAATTGTCATACAGAAATTTAACCTCAAAGAATATACCACAGGCATGGAAACATGGAACAGGCCAAAAGCGACCAGAGGGGAGGGGGGAGGGGACAATGGTGGACAGGAGGGGAAGGGACTAGACAAAGAACCTGTATGAATGGCCCACGGACATGGACAACGGTGTGGGGATTGGCTGGGAGCTGGAGGGTGGGATGGGCAGAGGAAGGCAAGGGGAAAAACTGGGACAACTGTAACAGAGTAACAATAAAAAATGATTTAATAAAAAAAGAATATATTCATAAGAATAGTTTCTTAGTGGGCTAACTTGCTATTAATTAATTCTCCTCATTATCTATTTTCTGATAAAAAGCTTTTCAGTTTATTTTAGAAATTTATACTCTAAATGAATAGTACAATAAAAATGTAAGGCCAGAAGGGAACTCAGAAATGAGCAAACTGAAGCCTAAGTAATACTTCTAATAATTTGAATGCTGTTGTTTGATATTACCAAAAAAATAAAATTAAAAAACTGTTGTTTTGGCCCTGGCTGGTGTGGGTCAGTGGATTGTGCACCAGCTTGCAAACCAAAGGGTTGCTGGTTCGATTCCTAGTCAGGGCACATGCCTGGGTTTTGAGCCAGGTCCCCAGTGTGGGGGCGTGCAAGAGGCAACCACATATTAATGTTTCTTTCCCTCTCTTTCTCCCTCCCTTCCCCTCTCTAAAAATAAATAAATAAATAATCTTAAAATTTTTTTAATGTTGTTTTGTATTGGATTTTTAAATTTTCTTTTAATGCTGGCCTCGTTTTAAAAAGCTTGTACAATTTTCCTTAGTGTTAATTTGCATAAATATGTAAAATTTCTGTCCTTTTTTGATCTTAAAAAAGGCCTAACTTTATTTAAAAAGGCCACCTACAATATAAACCCTGTTGGTTGTCATATCTGACTTGTTCAGTGTCCCCAACTCTTCAGCGGTGTTTCTCAAAAAACAACAACGATGCTCTGGATCTCCTTGCGTCTTCCAAACCTGGCCGAGCGGCTAGCGCAGCAGGCATCTGATACCTGGCTGACAGTGACAGGGATTCGTCGCTTCCACAAGCACTTACTGAAAGGCCACGTTTCAGGCGCCACCCAAAGTGGGTCAGGACACGCGCGGAGATGGGGCTCAGTGCTCGCAGAGGGACAGTGTGGGTGCCGGGCCAGAAACCGGAGAGGGCTCTGGAAGCAACAAGGGGGAAGTGACTAATGCTGCCTGCAGCTCGGAGACTCCCCAGAGGAAGTGTCCCTGACCGGGGCCTTGTCACGTGAGCAGGACACTGCTGGGTGAGAAGAGAGGAAGAGGCAGCAGCGCAGACAATGGCAGTGAGGGGGAGTCCAAAATACGGGGGCCTGGCCGAAGTAGTCAAGATGAGAGCAGAAATATAAAGAAAGTTTAAGATGGACACCGTTCTAAGAAGCTGTCTTCCTCCTGTCAGATGGTGACTCTCCCACCCTACCTAGAAAGAGTGTCCTCTCCTTCTATAGGTGGAGGCACAGAAACAGTTCTGAGAAGGCACTGGGCACTAACGAAGGTTTTAACACAGGAACTCTCACACTGGGGAACGAGGAACACACTTCAAGCATATTACACACATCTTCATCTAATCCACCGAAGTTCTTCTGAAAGGAAAAAGGCCCCTGGAACATCGCGAAGCTTCTTGCGCAGCTCTTAGCCCCTTGCACTCATGAATGCACACAATCTTGGGTCTTATAAAACACTGTCCTTTTGACCGACCCTCCTTCTGGCCTACTGATCTCTCACCACCATCGGAATAACCACCCTAGAACTTGATGCTTTTATGAAAACTTGCTACCTTCGAGGGATCCACTGGCCCCCCGACCTTCACCAGGGCCTCCGGCCCTACATTATCGCTCCGAATTCACACCACCTGGCTCAGCCAGCGTAGTCTCCGTCACGCTCTGTCACAAATCAGCAAGTCTTCTACATTTCTACTCATTTTTCAAAGTATTCTCTCTACCTGGAGTGAAAGGTAATTTTTCTGTAAGCCAGATCCTAAACTCCCTGCCTGGTCTAGTCCAATCTTACTGATGTTACAAAGCTACTTCCTGACTAATAAGCAACGACCGTCCCCTTTCAGAACTACTGAATCTCAATTTATCCAACTGAACACCCTAAGCAGCACCTTCAGCAGTTTTTTCTCTTTATCCAAAAGTTAATTTTTATCTCCAGATTTAGAGTCCTTAAAGCCAACAGGCCCCACTCCACAGCAGTGAGTGTCATTTACACACTCATCTTCCAACAGCAATGCCTTCACAGAGGGCCGGGCGCCTGAGGCAGGTGTGAGGCAGGAACGTCTAATGCGTAGGGCAGAGATGGATCCCCAAACAAACGCAGTCTGCGCCTCTCAGCTACGAAAACAACGGCAATAATCCCACATATAAAATGCCTCCAATACTGAGTGATATGCATTACAGAAATAAATAAGGAAGTACCACATATTTCCACTATATGGCCGAGGACACAATAAAGCCATTAAAAAGGAACTAAGAAGTAAAAATAGCAGTAGACAATTACTTCTAAAATGTCTAAGTCTGTTTAGATTTTTTCCCTTTTGGAGAGAAAAAATCAGATTCCTACCAAAAACGGAATATCCCATTTTTCATAACCCTACAGCAGTCGTCCACGTGTAAGAAGGAACCACGAGTGAACGCAGCGTAAACCACAGTCTGCTACAGCCACGGACGGGATTCCACTCTTTGGGGGGGGGCTGCCAAGCCCAGCCCGGAGTGGGCAACAGCAGCCATGCTGGTCTCACCCATGGCCACTGGTATGTCCGTCCAGTTCAGGGCGCACTTCTGCGTGCAGACCCCCTCCTCGTTGAGCACCACGGTGAGATCGTCCTGGCCCACGGCCACTTTTCCGTCTGCCAGAGGGGCAACCAAGGGCTCCAACTGTTTTCCTGTTGGAAAGAGCTCTTTGATAGCCCCCTTTCCATCCACCTACAGGAAGACACAAAGTGAGTCACCCAGCATTCTCTGGCCAGAGGCATGAACATAGTCTGGAGAAATCAAGATAAAACTCAAAACCTACAGAAGCCAGTAACAGTCCTTGTGTGGCATAAGGAAATAGGTAACAAATAGAATTTGTTGTGAAACATTTCGTCATCACCATGTGGAACCAGCTCTCTTTTTCTCCAACACAGAGACAATGTCTAGTGTGGCCAGGATGAAGAGCAACTGGAACTCACACACTGCTGGTGAGAGTGCAAAATGATACAGTTGTTCTGTTAGTTTCTTTTAAAGTTATACATACACTTGAGATGCAACCTAGCAATCTCATTACTAGGCATTTGCCCAAGAGAAATGAAAAGTTAACTTCATTACACAGAAAACCTACATGCAAACGTTTATAGCAGCTTTATCAGATGGCTAAGAATTGGAAAAAACAACTGCCTGTCAGCTGATGAATGAACAAACAAAGTGTAGTCCTTTCATACCACAGAATACTACTCAGCTACAAAAAAGAATAAATTGACACAAAACATAGATGGGTATCAAATGCATTGCACCAAGTGAAAGGAGTCAGACCCAAAAGGCTCCGTACGATATGATTCTACTTATATGACATTCTGGCAAAAGCAAAACTATAGGAGACGAAGAACGGATTATTAGAGGTTGGAGTGGGTGAGGAGGGGCTGACCTCAAAGGAGCAGCATGAGGGAATTTTGGGGGTGATGAAAGTGTGCTGACTATTGATTGTGGTGGTAGTTACAGAACTCTAGGCAATGTCAGAATTCAGAACAGTATTATTTTAAAAAAATGAATTCTACTGTATGCAAATAAATGAATGACTTTTGAATATCCTGGTCCTATAGCAAGATTTCCCACCCTCCAATGACTCCACCCTCAAAGAGGTGAGGGGAACATCCGAGGTCATCCGGTAATGGAGCCACTCCAACGTGGGGCTGTCCCCTCCTCACAGGCTCTTGCAGCACCTTTATGCCTACATGTCACTCAGTCAACTACACAGCAGTGACTCCTTTATGAGTTTGCAGCTGTGATGCTGGTGAAACCAGGACATTTCAACAATATAGATATGGAACAAATGCATTAACTAGATAAACGATGAAGAGCTAACACAGTGGGGGGAGGGGAAGCAGGGAGGTGGGAAGAAAGGCTTCTGGGATGCCAAGTCTGGATTATGAGAGGGGTATGAAGTGAAGAAATTCGGAATATTCTATGAAATGAATGGTATATCACACTTTTTCTATAGCTGTGCGCATACAGTGTGCATGTTGGAGAAAAAAGACCAATGTCATGGGTATCTATTGCTTAGGTTAAAAAGCAGCTTATAATATATAATATGATACATATATGTATATAACATGGTATTTTTATAAATAGGGTAGAAGCCCATTTACCAAAGGGCTAACAGTGATTATTTTTTGAATGGGGGGATTATGGATGATTTGTATCTCTTTCATTTTCCTTATCTATATTTTCTTATTTTCTATAATAAACATATGTGGCTTTTAGACTTTAGAAAAAAACAGTGAAAATAATTTTTAAAACAAATACACTGAAAGATTTTGGGGGGGTGCAGAAATCTCAGTCTGTAACACACGTAAGTGAACACTGAAATTAGTTTGCAGTCCCTGAGTGCTGAGGCCTGAGGACGCGGTCCGCGAGGATGCTGCTGGACAGAGGCAGGCAGCCCCCGCGATCTGCTCCGACAATTAGATACAGGATGTGGATGACTCATTACGCAGAGAACTGAGAGCTGACTGCCGACTTACGAGTCACAGGCATCTCATCTGTGGAAGATGCTGAGAGCGTGAAAAGCAAGCAGACATGCGCACACACCCAGCACGGCAGTCTCCTGACTCCCGCGCACAAGCGCGCAGCCAAGTCCCCCACAGCAAACTGATGCCATTGGCAAAATAGCCCTTTTTACCCTTATCAGGTAGTAGTCTCTCTTGAAACCCACACAGATGGAACTTTCACACCAAGCCATGGACTTGGGCACATCTGGTACACTGAAGTCCCCCTGAAGAAAGAGAGCAAGAGTTTAATTGGAAAGATGTTAGAAGAAAAAAGCCACGATCTTCCTGTTTTTCTGCCCCTCTTCTGCAAAATCACCCTCATCCTCGTCTGATTTCAGTTCTGCAAGCACAAGACCAGGAAACCACCCATAATGAAAACACAGCCAGACCTTGAATAACATCATTTTGTCACAATGTTGACGAGATGCTGTAGAAATTTAACTCTTGTTTATATCAATTAGCCTATTTAGTTCTATGTCGTTTTGCTTGAAGTTGCAGAATCTATCAACGGTGTTAAGTGAGGACTTACTGTAAGTCACCCAAGTACTGGACAAGGTGCATTTGGGAAAGGTGAAAACCCACTGTGAAATAAACCAATCTGTACAGACGCTGGACCATTTTATCCCTGCCACCTCTGACGACCACGAGACTTTGACCAGTGGGTACAAGCGCACTCCTGTGCACACTCCCGTGCACACTCCCGTGCACACACGAGGCACTCACAGCAGGGCGCCCATCCGGCGAGAACTGCAAGCCTGAACTCCTGACCTTCGCCACAACTGAACCATTAGTCTTTCAAGCTGCGAGTCAAACACAGCAGCACCTCCCACTAAGCCCACGGACCAGAGAACAGTGGACTTTACCTGCAATTCATGAAACTCCCTGTCCTTCCAGAAATAGAGCTGCAGCTTCTTTTTCACAGCCACACACATCCGCAACACCTCCTCACCAGTCTCCGTGTGCTGGGAAGACACACCCAGAGCAAATGAGGACGTGCACACAACGACTCTATAACTGAATGACAACCAGATCAGAGATTTTCTACTTTGAAATGGCTACTGATCTGAAAACCCCCTGAAACACTACGTCAGGTGCCAGACGAGCTGAGCTGAAGAACACCGCCCTCGAGGACGCACTCGGAAATAGCAGGCCGGGGGGCACTTCTCATCCCCACGGGCTGCAGGTCAAGGGCCCCCAGATCTTGTGGATGTTCATAACTCAGAGAGGAAAGTCCCAAAGCAGGCCTTCACCTACAATACCTAACAGCTTCCTCCTTTTTTTCTTAAATGCTTCTCGCTCGTGGCTGGCAATGCATGCTGGGTCAGAGATCAGCATGAGTCAGTGGCCACTTTCAATCCTTTAAGGGAGTCTTGGGGAAAAAATGTCTACGTGTAAAACAATGCAGTTTCAGTGCAGACCATAAATGCTAAAAAGTAATCAAAGCTGGCAGTGAGGCAGATTTTGAAGAACGTAGGGGTGATGAATTGGCAAAACTATGGAGAAATGTCTCTCCTGAGTAACAAAAACTCTCTAAAGACAAAGACCACAATGAAATGCTTAGAACAAGAGTCAATTTAATGTCTCCCAGTTATGTTCATGGGCCAGTTACAGGTTTGACTTCCCAGTCACGGCTGGTCCCTGACAGACCAGCAATGCAAACGTTTCGACCTCAGACTGCATGCTGAAGGGGAATTTCTCTAATATAGTCCCAAATCAAATACTCCCTCTGAAGTCGCTGCTGGGTCTGGATATCAATGTCGCTCTTCTCATTGACCGGCAGAAATGACACGGGTCAGACTGCACTCAGTGAAGCGCGACGTCATGCCCGCACTCACCTGCAGGTCACACGTGAACAGCGACGCTCCCTTTGCCTTTGAAACCGTAGTGATTTGTTGAAATGTCAGTAGGTCATGGACATAAATATTATTTTCTGTTTAGAAGGAGATAAAATATCACAATAAATTACGACAATTCTCTAATACAGCCACCTTCAAGACAAAAAAATAATAATAATAACAACAACAACCACAAGAACCAAATGGCAAGGTTGAAGATGTGCCTTCGGTTTCACTAACATGGTTTACTCTGGTCTGTCACCAGAATGACACCACAGAACATCTCAGAGGCCACGCGGTCTCCTGGACTTGGGAGTTCTGTTCCTTTAAATTTGGGCTGGCTTGAATAAAAGAGCTCTTTCACTTCAAAAGCACTCGTATACTCTTTCTCAAGTCTGGAAATTTGTGATGTCATATTTGAACAAGAAGTGGTTTTCAAAACTACTTACATTAGGAGGCTCTGACATGAGAAAGGAAATCCCCCGCGGATTTTGTACAAATCCACAGCAAGGATTTCTTTTCTAGCCAAGCAAGAAAAATAATTTCTCTAGGGCCTCATAGCTAACTTTTGTCATAAGATTTGGTTACTTTAAATGTTCCTCTCTCAACCTAGAACCTAAGTTTAAAATGATTCTACCATTTGAGCCCTGGGCTGAACAGTACTGAGTGTGCAGGACTCAAGTTTCCAGTCATCTGCTTGTCAAAAAAAGTCCTCACTGGCTGTCTTCCACGAACAGTGGCTTTCACGCAGGCCCTGACCGGCCTGGCCCTGATCTGTCGCTCACCTGTCTCTCGTCACTCTCCACGACGTAACCCAAGTCTGGCCAGGGCCGCTGCTGAAGCTGTTCCCTCTGCCTGTAATGCTCTGCCTACCTATTTCTTTCTGTCAAAATCCTAATCATCCACTAGATAATGCTGTCCTTCCCATTACTATATTGCACAGCACTTTTTATAACTTCCCACTGTAACTTTCTGCACTATATCATGATTACCATATTTTTCCATGTATAAGGCATTCCTGTGTATAATGAGCACCTACGTTTTCAGTGTACACTATACACAGGATTACGTATTCATTATACCTATGTATAATGTGCATCCTTAATTTTCCCTCAAATTTGGGCAGAAAAAGTGTGCATTATACATGGCAAAATATGGTACTTTCTGTCATTTCAGTCTTCACACTCAGAACACAGGGTAAAAACCGTCTCATTCAACTGGATATTCCCAGTGCATAGAGCAGGGCTCAATGAATATTTGCTTGATTACTGCATGAATGAATGAGTGAATGAATGAAGTGACACTCCCTGGAGAACAGAGCTCAATTCTACCGGGGATGTTGCCGCCTGAGTGACCTGTGTACCCTGTTATATCTGGTTTGGAACACGTCAGTTTCATTGTTAAGTAATGACTATCAAATTAACCATGAAAGGATTAATCAGGTTGTAGCTTGTACTTTTTCACACACGAAATGCAATCATAACCCCTTTTCTTACCTAACAAGCTGACTAGAATCTTAAACTGGGAAACCACATGGATCTGAAAAATAGCAAATCATTAGACTCAGTTAAACATTCCTGGCAAGGTTTAGCTCAGACGTTCACTTCACCACGGTACTAAAGAGAGACTGAAGGGCCTATACCAGTGACAGGGATCTGACTTATACCTATGAGCAATCACAACTCAGTGAAAGGATCTCAGGCACATGATGGATGGACAGAGACCCCTGCATTAACGGGAGGACAGAGCAGAGGATTCAGTGTTAAACAATGTTACCGAAGTTCTAGTTTTGACAGGGTCTCCTAGAAGTCAAATATAAATGTAGCAACCACCATCACCACCTACCTGCTGAATCTTTTTGGAGAAGTTCTTATTGGATTTCTCTAGCGTCACTTCAAACCTGTTGCAGCCTAGGGAAGAGAAACAGTCACAGTTCCAAACACTGGGATACAATACAAATAACTGCAATAAATAAATGCCGCTCCATACTGCTCTCCTACATGAATCTTTAAAAATTCCTAAAGGACTAGAAGTGGGAGATGTGGGAGAGCCAGCTGTCTTGATTGCGTATAGTAAGTTGCTTTCAACTCCGATTTTAGAACAGAGGGTTTCATGCACTTGGCATTAGCAGAGAGTATCACACCGCAGAAGTTTACTGAAGCTGCAAGGTACTTGTGAGTCTGAAGATCCTACCAAACAGTACCTTGGCAAAGTATTTCACAAAAAAAGAGTGTAAAAAGTAACAGTCATATGTAAGAGCCCAAGCAATGAAATCCAGCCCAAAGCATCCTTAGATCCAGATCCAACTAAATCCCAGAGGCTTGAGGTCCTGGGACAGAGCAAACACACTCGGCACCATCCCCAGAGCTAAAGCGGTTTAATGCGTCTACACTTACTGCCGCTTTCGGGAGATGCCACGTCTGCAGGCACTGTTGCAAAAAAGGGGGGAAGTTATATACCATAAAAACACACGATGCCAGCCTTGCCAGGACGCCAAAAATACTCAGAAGTCACCAGAGAGTAAAAATAGAAAATAATTAATAACAGAAGCTATCATTAATTGAGTTTAAAAATGTTTTCTGTAATCTCATAGCTACCCCCCCCAAGAAATAGGTAGTATTATTATTCTAATTTCATATCTGAGGCATCTGATGGGTCAAGCAATTAGGTAGCAGCCAGGTGAAAAGACAGCCCAGAAACACGCTTGGGGCTGCCTGGAAAGCCCAGGTGGCGAGTCCACACCTCCCAGCACGCGGAGAAACCGTTCACAGCGCTGACCTTGGCTGCTCCCCACACCCGGGTGGGTTCCGGCCCACCCAAAGTCAGCAGAGATTCTTTGAGGCAGTTCCCAGGGCCCACGCCACCAAAGCTGGTCATACGTCCTCCATGTGGGATCGGCAGAGAAGACAAAGAAGGGGCCCTCAAGTTTCAAGTTTCGGGAGATTCAGAAACATGCCGTGTATTTCTGCCATTGTATTTCACAAGAAAAAAATAATCCAGCCACTTCCTGCTTGATAAAGAGTTCTCTATTTGAAAAAGGTTTTATTCTTACTTCTTTTTTTTTTTTTAATTACTTCTCATGATTCTCTTTATAAGCATAATGTTTTAAGGCAAAGATTCTCAATGTTCTCAGGACCCTTCGTAATCTTAAAAATTACTGAGGACCCCAAAGCTTTTATGTGGGTTATAGCTACCAATGCTTGCCATACTAGAAATTAAAACAGAAAATTTTTTTAATATATATTTATCAACTCAAAAATAACAGTGTAATAAACCCATTACACTTAGCGTAAATGACATATTGCAATGGAAAAAACTGTTTTTCCACGTTAAAAAAAATCCACTGTTTTACATTTCTGCATGTCTGGATTAAAAGAAGACAGCTGGACTTTCACATCTGTTCTGCACCGAGTCTGTTCTGAGGCACTGTTTTGACTGAAGTGCAGGACACACATCTGTCCTCACATGGGCATGGAGTCGGACAGGGAAGAGGAGTTTAACAGCTTTTCCAGGTCATTGCGGATCGTCTTTTTTGAGACTATAACAAAGCTTGACAAATGAAGTTTCTTACAATGTGAAATCCGAAACCTATTAATGAACTTACTTGTCTGTTAAAGTCCATTGGTCTTACACTTTGATGGGTCTTTTCCCCATGACTCAGAAAGCTCGTGCACTGGAAACGCCGGCTCCCTGAGTGAGGCAGGCTTCCCAGGGCCGGCACGCTTCTTCACAAGACGCACACGAAGCAAACTCACACTCATCACCCCTCCAGTCTCATCAGAAAACCCTTAGTACTGAGACGCTGCCAAGCTCATGGGGGTGGACACAGGTTTTCCATAATTCTAATTGCCTCCTGAAAGCCCAACTTTATCGTTAGCAATAAAAACTGCCAGTTGTTTTCTTTGAAGTGACAGACTCCCTTTGCTCTACCAAATACACAAGTGGTCTGAGAAACCATAGTCTGTCTGTCTGTCATTCTTCTGAGCAGCAACGTTGCTCCAGGAAAGAAAAGCAGCCAGTTTGGCTCAGAACTCAGACACACAGCACTTTTCCAAACTGAGAGCTAGTGCGCCCCGTGCCGTGGCGCCTGGCAGAAGAACGCCACGTGAACTGCCCGTTACATCACAGAGGTTATTAAAAAGATGTGTTCTCATAGGCTAAGACATAATAAAACTAATAATTTTTACTGTCTCACGAAGAACACTTGTAAGTGAACTGGCTTTACCAAAACCAAAGCCACGCGTGGCGCGTGCTGGAGATCACGCCCACCAGCGCGGTTTGGTGCTGACAAGCTGGCTGACCGTCGTCTTGATCTTGTGCTGAGGGGCCAGCAGTTTCAGCGGCCGTTACTTTCGTACCGTTGGTGCAAATGTCAATAATTGTCAGTGAAAAAAAATAATGTTTTAGTGTTGTTGTAACTTTAGTTTTGACCCTGCGGATCCTCTGAAAGGCCAGCCCAAAGTTGTAAAGACCGCACGTGAACTAACCTAACCCCTTTGTTTTCAGACAGGAGCAGAGTGAGGCCGAGACTTTTCTGAGCTCACAGGAGACGACTCAGGTCAGAGGAGGACCGGGTGCGCTTAACCCTGGTCTTCCCATGACATCTTATTACCCACTCCCTTTCCTCAGAAAGACCGGCTAGCTGCAGACCTACCCAGGTTTGGAATATCTCAAATTTAGAAAATGAGTTAGTTCCATGGCTGATTCACGGAGACCCAGATCTATTTCTGGCCCACAAACAGACCAGAGCTGGGACAGAACTGAACTGCTCTCTAAGGATATGGGAAGAAGTAAAGTTTCTAATCAGACCTTGATTTCCTAATAGTCTAAGGCAGGTTACTGTTGGTATTGAAGTTGCCTGTGGGGAAACTGAGGCCCAGGAAGACTAACTAACTTGTTAAAGGTGACATGGTGGACTGATCACAGGGCAAGGAACAGACCACCAGTGTTCCCAGTCAGATTAGCACTAGTGCTATCAGTTCGAGTCTATACTAGGTTGAACAATTTGTTTTTGTCGTCTAATTTTCAATTTCTCACCACTTACACAGAAATGGCACATAAACAAGTCACTTTATCATGGTATTTAGTACTTGATGGTACAAAGAACTGATTATCAATCAGGGGAAAAGAATATCAGGATCTTATATCCGTGCCCTGCACAGTATCCGAGCCCTAAGTATATAGTCACACACAGCTGTTGAATGCTGAATGAAATCCAAGGCAAGCTTAATTTTCAAACTGCAGACTGGGTAGATGTCCCAGAATGCAAATATCCTGGCTCTGAGAACTAAAAATTTAAAGCAAGGGCCAGCAAAGTACTGCCTGTGGGCCCAATCCAGCCCCTGACGAGTTTCTGTAAATGAGGTTTCACGGGGACGCAGCCGCACCCCTGCGTCGACACCACCTTCAGCTGCAGCAGCAGAGCCGAGGGATCACAGCACAGATCGTTCCGGCTGCAGAGCCTAAAATGTTTACTGTTTGGTCCTTTTTGGAACAAAGACGCTGATTCCTGATTTAAAGGAAAGCTGAAACACTTGGAAATGAAATCAACACTCTGTTTGGAACCTCTGGTTTCTCCTCTTACCTCACCACAGAACTCGGCCAGGGCTCTCCGCTTCCCACTGCACTTTGGCTTAAGAATTATTTTGAGCTGAAGGCAACTGAGAAGCAGCAGATATAAGAAAAGCTCTCTCTGCTCTCCTCCTATTTGCGTAAAAGCAGGACATAAAGCTACAAAAACTGTCTCTCCTCTGCTCTCTGTCAGGAAGGACAGAATTCTTCTCCTTCCCTGCAGTCACAAGATGCCCCATGCCAGCCCAGAGATGGCAGCAGAGGGATCTACGTCCCAAACTTGTCTCCCATTAGCTCCCCCATATATTTGCCTTCCCAGTTTGCTGCTCTAAAAACTCAAAGGCCTTTTCCTTTGGTACTTCTCTAAAAATTTATAGTTTGTTTATTAGGATGATGCAGAGGCCCAAGTGCTAATCACTCCCGAGTGCTCGAGTTAATAACCCCCTCCTTGTTTTTCTCTCGTCAATCTGTCTTTCGTCGGTCCAATTTACACATCCCTAGCCAATGAACCTAAAGTGAGTACAGGGAAAAAGAATTTTTCTCCTTCCCTATGCTAGTAAGGTATTCTTTCCTTCCAATGTTACCATTCTTTGCTCCAGGTTCTAAAGAGAAGGCTTTTTTCCCACTTTTCCTTAAGCTAGTCACTATAGAAAGTTACTTATTAGGGTGAAAGCTATGAATTTTTCTTTCTAATATGGTCAAATAATGACAATTTCATATGGTTCAACCTACTGTGGCATTAACAGCAGATTTCCACAGACTCGAAGGTTCAGGGCATACTACCCAGACATACCCATTTTCCACAAAGAGAGCACAGAAATAACATTAGGAAAAGGAAGTGAGGCGCTTTTTGTGTTAGAGGGTGCTCAAACAGAACACACTTCACATACTTTTTGGTTGCTATTCTACATTTTTACTGACAGTCACACTTGATTAGAACTTTAGTTTTTAAAGTCCTTTCAAACATTTCATTGCATCTGACCCCAACAAATGTGTAAGGAAAACAGATAGCTCACAGGAGAGAAAAATGACATTGGAAAGGACCTACTCCGTCAAGTGGTCAAAGAGAAGTAAAGCTGGACTCAAACCCAGGTCTTTTTTCTCCTGGTCCACCCCTCTTAAGTTAGTAAGGTCTTTTAAATCAATGATTCCTAATTTTTTTTCTACTACCACATTATTTACAGAAAAATGTTATTCCCGTAAGTAATATTTATTTCTGGCAGTGAGTCTCCAAAAAATGAGGAGGGGAGGAACATCCAGTCCCCCCACAACCACCACCCCTGCCCCGCCCGCCCCACCCCCATAGGCCTGTGGGCATATTGTCTGCAAAAAACAAAACAAAACCCTGGCAATTCTCACACGCTTCTCCCCACGTTCCCACCGGGCAGCTTCCAGCCCCCAGTCACTGCTTCAGTTGCCCAGAAATCACTGATTTCACACTTGTACACTAGCTGACAATCAATACTTTTTTTTTCTTGGCATGGATAGTAAGTCATTTGTTTCTCGGTTTTGGAAAGTCACCACTTACCCACGTCCTTCCGAATCCGGTAGAGGAGAAGATGCCCCTGTTTGGTTCCGACAAGAAGCCATTCCTCTGGAAAAGAAAAGAGCCGTGAGGAGCTCCGGCTTCGTCAGCCCTGCTTCTTCGTCTCGGGGTTTCGATCAGCATCGAAAGGTCAAGGAAGCGAGTTCTTTTTGATAGCAGGTGTTTTGCAAAGCTAAAGAATGTTTATAGTCAAGAAATACTTGGGAATCAACTAATCAAAAATGCATTTATTCAACAATTACTAGACTAGACATATTAGAGAATTAGAAAGTCCCTGGCTTCATTAAACTGACCCAAAACATCATGGAAGTTTGTAAAATCATAAACTGGATAGTGCAAACATGAGACTAGGTATCTAATCTCAGGAATAACAACTAAAAGGCAACCTCTGAAAGTTAATGATTTAACTTTTGGGAAAATAGTATATTAAGTTTATGGAATTCATTATCTCAAAATATGGTCTAGCAGATAATAACAAGTGGTGGTGAAGACAGGAATAAACTGGAACCCTCATACACTGTCGGCAGGAATATGAAGTGGCACCGTCACTTTGGAAACAGCCCAGCAGTTCCTCAAGACCACACACAGAGGTGCCACCTGGTCCAACAATCCCATCCCCGGGTAGAGGCACGTTCGCACAAAGGCCGGTATGCAATCGTTCACAGAAGCATCATCTGTAATAGCCAAACAGTGGAAACCACCCAAATATCCATCAACTAAGGGGCAGATACACACAATGTGGCATGTCCGTACGACGAGATATTAGCCAGCAATTAAAAAGTAAGTGCTGCCACAGCAGGGATGAGTCCTGACTTACGCTCAATGCAAGAAGCCAGACAAAAAAGTCTCCATACTGCATGACTGTACTTACATGGAATGTGCAGAATGGGCAAATCTACAGAGACAGAAAGATGAGTGGTTGGCTAGGGCTGGGGGGAAACGGGGAATGAACACGGATGGGTCCGGGTTTCTTTTTAGGGTGATAAAAATGTTCTAAAATCAGCTGTGGCTGTACTTGCACAACTCTGAACGTACTAAAACCACTGACTTTTACATTGCAAATGGATGAATTGTGTGGTATGTGGATTACATTTCAATAAAACTCTTATTAAAAACAAATGGTTGAGGCTCTGGATGGATAGCTCAGTTGGTCAGAGCATTGCCCCCATGTGCCAAGGTTGCAGGTTCAATCCCCAGTCAGGGCACACGCAAGAATCAACCAATGAACGGTAAAAAAGTGGAACAACAAATACATGTTCCTCTCTCTCTAAAAGAAAAAAGAAAGAAAAGGTCAAATCCCATGGTTCTTAAACTTTTGGTATATATCAGAATTATTTGAGGGTTTGTTAAAACAGATGCCGGGCCCTGACCTGCTTCTTACGCAATAGGTCTGACATGGGCCTTGGAACTTGCATTTCTAACAAGTTCCCAGGTGATGCTGACGCTGTTGGATCAGGGGCCACACTTTTGGGAGACACTGGTCTACACTAAAGGGAAAGAGGTTCCGAAGGAGTTTAAATAAGCAACCTGCCCAATCTATATTAACTCAGTAAGAGAAGTTAGCACTTAGACATACTTCCTCAGCTTTCTAATCCTGTAACACAGAAGTCAGTCATACATTCCCTTGCTCCTTTTAAAATAAAATATTAGGTAGTGGTACAAATAGATAAATTATACTGAGCATGCACTGTATTCAAGGAAATACTAAGCATGTATCATATGTTATTTCACTAATCCTCACAACTATCCTTTGAAATATGTTGTTTTTATAAACCCCCATTTTATAGATGAGGGAGCCGGGGCCTTGGGGATAAGTAACTTGTCCAGAGTCATACACGTGGTAACATGTGTGGGAGAGTCAGGACCTAACCACACGCTGCGATGCACTTAGTAGGACATTCCCCGTCAAAAGATGGGTGTGGGCCAGAGGTCGTCTGGGCGGCAGTGGCTATAGCTGTAAAAACAAGCTGGGAGCCCCAGGAACATTTCTCAAGATCTGTCCAGAAAGAGATAGTCATTCTGTCTTCTTTTATTTTGTATTTTAAAGCAAAGGTAGCACACAGAAAATAAGGCGCTGTGTGCTCTTAACAACACAAGTGGAAATCAGAAATCACGCTAGCTCTAGTGGAATGCTGGAGATTCATGCTGGAGCAGAACATAGGGAAAAAGGATTCAACCTACAATGCTTGCTTTGTAAAAGATATTGTTCAGATATCCCAGAATCAAGCCATTGGTAATATTAAAGTTGATTTTTAGGATACCCACTGATGCTTCAAATATAAATAAAATGAAGTAGGAATTTAAAAAAAATTCCCTTATACATAAAAATCTATAACCAAAAGGCCAACATAATGTTCACCAACCTCCCTCACCTTCCTCTTCACTGTGCCCTCAAGCCTCTGCCAATTCCTGCTTTTCTTTATCTCTTTTAACAGCCGTAACTTCCACCACGTCTGCAAGGCCTACCAACTTTACCTCCACAGGGCACCTCCCGACAGCCCTCCCCCACAGTCTCTGCAGCCCCCGCGCCGGCCTGGTCGCACCCCAGTCCTTCCCGGTTGGCGTCGGTTACCGTGCGGCAGGCCTCGGAGGCGGTTCCACTGGGGCTTGAATTCTCATGAAGCTGCACGACCACAGCGAAGTCAAACTTGTAAGCACAACACTTGAGAGCCTATTTTTCATTTTTATTGAAATATTTATTTTCCAACAGATATCTCCTTTCGAATATCTACTGTAGTGGTCATAAAATGGAATCAGATACGCTCATTGAAAATGTTTTTTAAAATTTTAATTGAAATTTTATTTGACTCTTTTCAAGCTTTTATTTGGAGGTGCTGAGAAAAAAAATGCCTTTATCATATATGCAAAGTAACAACTTTCCTTTAAATAGTAAAAGCACCATACACACACTCATTCCTAACCTTCAAAGTCATAAGGAAAATGTAGTAACAGCACAGAACCTGAAAGAGGCTCGATCTGGTGACAGCATCAGTGGGGGCTGAGGCGGCCAGCGGGCCTGAGCCACACTCAGCCTTCACGTTCTGTGACGTGTCATCGCACAGCACAGCCGTATGCGCACAACACAGAGAATGAGACGCCTGCAGAGCAGGTGCGGCACAGTGTGGACAGTCCCTTCTGAGACTGAACACTGCACATCGGGAAGCGGAACGCGCTGCACAAATAAGTAGCACACACACAAACAAATGAGAGCCAGCCCTGCCTGGACAGCTCCTGACAGCCTAACTCTGAGACACGAGGTTGGACTTGATCCCTCCTAGGGAGTGAGTGAGGCTGGCCCTTCTTGCTCATAATTACCCTATGAAGCCCTGCCCAACAGCACAACCCAGACCAACCTCACGTGATAAACGATGCCATCCCGGGCCCAATGCTGGCCACTGCAGGGAATAAGCTAGTGGTCACTTCCCTTCAGTGGGTCATGGGGCAAAGAACAGTGTTTCTCAAAGCATAAGCCCCTGATTAGCCACATCAGAATCTCTTGGACTAATCAAAAATGCACATTCTTGAGCCTTGCTCCCAGAGATCCTGAGTCAATGATTCTGCAGCAGTGCCCTGAAATCTGCATTTTAAAATCATGAGGCATTCATGTAGTTCCAAAGCTAAAACTGTGAGAAATCTAGCTTCCATCCTTGTCCACTATACCCTGTTCTCTCCCTTCTGCTACAGGTAAGCATTTTAGTAGTCTGTGATTTATCATTCCATTGCTTCTTTGGATAATATAAGCAATATGATTGTGTATATGTACATGCAGATAACACACACAAATTTGCACTTTTTTTTTAACATGATCTGAATATATACTAAAATTTAGGAACCAGGCTCTAGAATCAGACATAATTTACATGACCTTGAAAAAAATTACTTAAATTCTCATGTTCTTCCTCTGCAAAATGTGATTATTATTTTATAAAAGCTCAATATGATTAGCACTCAATAAATGGAAGCTATTACCCTTAATGCTATTATTCATTAATTAAACAAATATTCAGTGGATACCCATTAGGACTCTGGAACTGTTCTAGGAACTGCAAATAGGGCAGTATGCAAAGCAAAGTTCCTACTCTGAAGAAATCTATATTCTAACAGGGAGTGAGGATGGGGAAGATATTGCTGATTTATGTGACATTTCAGCACAGACCTGAATGAGATGAGGAACAAGCCATGAAATATCTAAGGCAAGAGTGTGCCAGGCAGAGGAAACAGCGAGTGCAAAGGCCCTGGGGTGGCTGTGTGCGTTGTGTTTCCATGGAAGAAAGACTGTGTGACTAGTACCAGATAGATGCAAGGGGTAAGAGCACAGGAGATACAGTCCGAGAAGTAACCAGAGGCCTGATCATGTCAGATGTAGCCAGCCATGGAAAGGACTTTGAAACTTCTAGTTGTGATGGGAAGCTGCTGAAGGGCTCTGAGCAGAAAAGAGATGGGATCAGATTAATTTTTCAAAGGCTCACTCCACCTCCATGTAGGTAAAACATCTAAAAATGGCACAATGGCAAACACAGGGTGATCAGTAAGAAGACGACTACAGTAATTCAGATGAGAGAGGATGGTAAGCTCATCAAGAGTAGAAAAAGTGGAGATGGATTCTAAACTTATTCTGGAGGTGGAACAGACAAGATTTGCTGATAGACAGGATGAGGTGTATAAGAGAAAAAGAGAAGTCAAGAATGATTCCAAGGCTTTTGGCCTTAGCCAAACAGGTGAACAGCAACGCCATTCACTGAGATATGGGTTGCAGGGGGATACGCATGCTTTGGGAGAGTATAATCATCAAGAACTGTTCTGGCCATGTTACTAGACACCCAAAACGAAGATGCTTAAAAGGCAGCTGGATTCTCCAGAGTTTAGGGAAAAGTGATCATCATGAGAACCCTCCTCATTTCCATTCCCAGGAGACAGATTATAGTGTCTCAAAGACATCTTCAGGCTCAAATACTGTCTGGCCCTGCATGGTGTGGATCCTGGAGGTTCCTGGAGGTTCCTGGATGAATGTCAGGTAAAGGGGTAATGACTAGAAGGAGTAATATTCATTGCTGCTTAAGTCTGAAAATAAAGTAGTTCTGAGGCAGGAGGCAGTAAATGGCCTCTTGTAGCCCAATACCTATCACGGCATCCTAGTAGGCAACAGGCATTTCTCCTGTTTGGTGGGAGATCAAGGCAGGTCAGACGCTACCTAGCATCACAAAACTGTCTTCCTGAAAAGCACCAGTATAGGGAGTCTTCACTGGGATGAAGTGCACTACTAGGTCTACAAGGTATCAGAGTCAAGCAACGTGACAGGTAAGTAAAGTGTGGCAAGCAGCGGCACTCATCCTCTTCACAAGCGTATGTCCTAGGCAGTTGGGTACCCTTCCTTCATGTTTCCCTAACAGCAGCATATGTCTCCAGTACCGTAATCTGTTTACGTGCCTTTGTCTCCCACTGCGTGTCCTAGAAGCACAGGCACTGAGTCTCACTCATCCTTGTATTTCTGTCCCGAGCAGAGAGACTGATCTGTGTATGCACTTAATACATATTTGATGAAGAAATAGGAGAATGATTTCCTTTGTATAGTGTCAGGTCTTTTTAAAAGTTTTTTCTCCTCTCTTTTTAATTCTGAGAGCATTTAATGATAGAAAACGGAGACCTTCTTGAGATATCCGAAGGAAGCAAGATTCTCTCTTTAACCCAAAGGACTAGGACAGCTTACCGGTGAGAGTAAGATATGATTTGCATGGAGATATGATTTTAAAGAGGCTCAGGGCTGCTAAAGGCAGGAGGGGCATACATTAACATGAAGATCTGTAGTGAAAGCACCCTACTGAAGAGGCTGTAAAGAACTCTGCAAGGCTGACTGGATGGCACTGTCCACAGATGATGCATAAGATGCCAGCCACCACCAAGATTCCACCAGACCCATCACAAGGACTTAGCTCAGTACAAGTTCTGGTTTAAGTGTTCTGGGCCACTTTTTTTTTTAAAGATTTTTAATTTTTATTTATTTTTAGAGAAAGGGGAAGGAAGGGAGACAGAGAGGGAGAGAAACAGCAATGTATGGTCGCCTCTCACATGGCCCTCACGGGGACCTGGCCCGCAAGCTAGGCATGTGCCCTGACTGGGAATCGAACTGGGACCCCCTGGCTCCCAGCCCGCGCTCAATCCACTGAGCTACACCAGCCAGGGCTGGGCCACTTTTTTATGTAGCCTTCGGTTTCTAGTACCTGGACATTAACAGGAAAAGATTGAACTTATTTCTTTGGTCTTTGGTGGCTGTTAGACACAACTAGTCATAGATAAGATCATAATGTTTATAGGTAAGAGTTAAAGTTTAGACCCTTAAAACCTTTTGTGCCCTGACTGGTATGACTTGGTGGACTGAGTGCCGTTCTGAGAACCAAAGGGCTGCAGATTCAATTCCCAGTCAAGGCACATGGCTGGGTTGTGGGCTAGGTCCCCAGTAGGGGGTGCGTGAGCAGCAACCACACACTGATGTTTCTCTCCCTTTCTCTCTCCCTTCCCCTCTGTCTAAAAATAAATAAATAAAATCTTAAAATAAAAACAAACCCTTTTGTATTCCACAGTATACAAGAGATAAGAGATATCTGACCATGGCCACTTCCAAGAAGATTAAGCAAGTTTTTACTGGTTACATTTCCTGACAGCCTAGAATGATGCTCTTCTACCTACAGAGCGAGGTAACTTTGGCACTTGAATATAAGACAATCAACTATTTGGCTAGTCAGCGATTTTCAAACTTTTTCATCTCATGACACACATAAACCAATTATTAAAATTCTGTGGCACAGCCAAAAATGTATTTTTTGCTAATCTGACCAAAAATAGGCATAATTTTGATTCATTCACACAGGACAGCTATTGTTTGTTGGCTGTTGTCGTTCTTTTTTTATTTAACAATCTAAGGGATAAGAGGTCAGTGCCCCTAAGTAGGTATTGCATATTAAAAACTCTTGCAGCACACCAGTTGAAAATTGCTGGGCTAGATGAAGAATTTAGAATAACAATGTGAGTTACCTACAATGACGACAAGTGGACAATGAGCGATCACTAAGGGAAAAAGGCATATGTTGTTAACTTGTTAAATCCCACCCCTCACACCCCACCAATCCAGTACAACACTTATTCTGGGTAAGTTCAAATCCCTGGCAGGCTGAAAACTTCCCACTGCTTGTGCCTCCAAACTAAAAGACTTCCTGGTAATCGAAATAAACCAAAGCTGAGCACAATTAATGAGGAAAGCTCAACCTCCAACTCTGCACCAAGAGCAAGGCCAGATAGAACGTCCCTAAAATGTCTGG
Organism: Micronycteris hirsuta; assembly: GCA_004026765.1. Classification (NCBI taxonomy): domain Eukaryota; kingdom Metazoa; phylum Chordata; class Mammalia; order Chiroptera; family Phyllostomidae; genus Micronycteris; species Micronycteris hirsuta. The sequence continues at coordinate 87,728 of PVJI01001566.1, read as the reverse complement.
GTCCCTGGGATCGCCCAAAGAGCCCCACCGCCCTCGCTATTTACAATACTCTGAGCTCCTTTATCCCAGTTCCCTGTCGGCCAGATGCCAGTCCACTTCGCCAGCCCTGTAATAGGTCCGGGCCGCTCCCGCGCTCCCGGACCCCACCGCGGCCCCTCGTTTTTTCGGCTCACCCCAGGCAGCCAAACAGTCGATCTGCAGAGGCAGCTTTTCTAGGATCGGCACCGGTTCGAAGGCGTCGTGCATGGTGGAGAGCAGGGAGTCGCTGTGACAGTCTTACCCTGAGTGCGCCGGAACGGACTCGTGAACAGAGAACCACACTAAGGGCCGACCAGCATCCGGCCAGGTACCCCAACTACAGGCCCTTCAGTAACCGAGCCATCATTAACACCGGACTTCCTGCTGGCTTAAGCCCACCCCTTCCGCAGGCAAAGTCCCGCCTCTTCCGCCCGGCTCTTGGACCATCTCCAAGGAATGCAATAGTGTTTGGGTTCCCATTTCGCCCTAGATCCAGAGCTTTTCCGTTGTGGCGTAGCCACGGTTAACAAGGAAGGAACAAGATCTTAATCTTAGACCTGTCTTAGGAACTGTAGTGTGGTGGTGAATGAATTTGGGCTTTGGCGTCGGACCTGGTATGGAGAGCTGCCATTCAGGAAATTAGCTGTAGCATTTAAGCAATTTAATCTCCCTAGGACTTATTCTTATCCGCAAAATGATGGCAGTATCATTTTCAGTACCGACCTAGCGTTGTGAGCGCCTTGCAACTCCTGACACACTCGGCACTCAATAAATAGTAGTTGTAGTATTGCTATTATAATCACGGCCTTACTCTTAGATTTTAAAGGTTGTTCCAAGCCAACGGTTCTCAAAGGGCAGACCCTAGACCATCATCATCAGCATCACCTGGGCACTTGTTAGAAAAGCGGTCTCAGGCCTCATTCCAGCCCTACTCAATCAGAAATTCTTTCCAGCAGACTGTTTTAAGTTCCCAAGGTGAGTCCATGCACTTGAAAGTAAGAACCACTGCAAGAATGATCAGTATCTGGCAATTTACCCACAAAAAAACCAGCAGGTATGCCATAATATTAAGCATATTGGTTTAAAGCAAAAAATGTGAAAGAAAAATGGGGTGAGTCTTTGATAGTAAAAAAATGGCCCTGATCACAATTTTTTTTACACCATGTCAGTTTCTTCATCTGTAAATTAGGAATATTGTCCTATCTTTACCAAATACTGTTTCCGATAATGATTTTTAAGTAGTAAGAAACATAAAAATTGCTGAACAAATCTTACATTGTATCTAATTTTTACGATAGAGAACACCTTGAAAATTTAGAATTGCCAGCTGCTGTGTTGGAAGAAGGCCTAGTAACACCTTGCAGCTGCAGGACAAAGGGTCAAGACTAAAATAAGCAATGAAAACTATAAGGTAACAGGTCAATGTTATACAATGTAATGGTATAAATTCCTTCTGAACCTGTTTTAAAAAAATGACACACTATATACAGTCATAGTAATATAAAAAGCCTTAAGAAAAAGCAGAAAGAATTACCAAGCCCCAGGCTACAGAATTTATACTATAACTCCCACTTAATGCAATAGCTTCCTCCCCTCCCCCGCCCCGGGTCTCAAGTTGACATCTAACCAACTTCAAAAAATATGTGAGCAACCATCCTGCAGCATTATGACTATTACTCACTTGCTGAGTTTTACTATGGAAGAACAGAGGCATACAACAGTTACAACAGCCCTTTGCTAATGGGTTAACCTGAGAATATAGTCAGTTCCTCATATGGTTCCTTAGAGATACTGCCTCAGTGACTTACAAAAAAAAATCACCACAGCAAACAGCTACAGATAAAAGTTACATAAATGTAAACATTTTCACTCTAATAGGAGTTAGTGAAGACTGTGGTTGTGTGGTTATTGGTTCCAACAGGTAAGACAATACAGAATAAAAACCATGGAAGGAAAATTCCCATGAGAGTTTGGGAGAAAGAAGGGTCTTTAGAGAAAATCTGAGAAAAGACAAAAACACATTAATTTTGTTAAAATTTTTTTTATATTAAAAAATGGCATGAACTTCTATGTAGAACAAAACTCTTAGGAAGGCAAAAGTAGACAAACCGTTTAAACAGAAATAAAGTGTATCAAATGAATCCCATCACCTTGTGATGTCTCTCATAAACAGTCTCTAAACCAACACCAGATACAAGAACAGTTGATTCCTAAAGAATGAGCAGCAGTCCAGGGCCTCCACACTACTTCATGCAGGAAAACTTTAAGCTGGAAGGACCTGTTTCCTTTGTATTAGCTCCTGCTTCTGAAGAATCACAGTACTCAGGGTGCTCACTCACAAGCACTTGGATGGAGTGCCTCTCTGCCTCCAGTGCAACACCCAGTGAACGGCAGGAAGGGCCAACAAAGCATTGTCTCCGACTCTGCAATGCTGCCCTGGAGGCTTACAAAACAGTAGTTGAAAGTTTGGGAGTGTGCACCACATTGCCAGCAATGGGATGTGTCACAATAGCAGATGTCAAGAGTTAACCTAGTATTTCTCTCTAAAGTACATCTCAAATAGAAAAATCTTTAATATACACCTTTTGTAAACAAAATTGCACTTGATTTTGCTTTTTAAATGATCTGAATTACACTGTAACAGTTTCTTTCTTCCCCCCTTTTCTTTCTTCCTTTTAATCACTGATAGAACCATGGCTCCTTAAGTCAGGCATATTTTTCTCAAAACTACCTCTGCAAGCTGTAACCCTGGCTTCCCAGGAAATGGCAAGATAATTAACAATTTCCCCCATCACCTATATAACTCCCTAAATAAATAAAAATTACAGGCAGTTGCTCCTGGAGATTACATATTATGGTGTCGATGTCAAGAAGATGTTAAACTTTTTAGTTTGACAGATTAAACAATTTAAACATCACGGAAGGCTCAGGAACAACACCACACGTAAGCTGCATAAACGTCCATGTCAGGGTGTAGGAGGGAATGGGGCATCAACGTTGTAAATAAGAGACTGGTAGATTTTTCTCTTCCTATGAACTTGCTTTCAATAAGATGTTCTAGTTCTGACACCTCTGGCCAGCTCCAACGCACAAAGATCAAGGAACAGATCAGGATGTCATTCCCTCCTTTAACCCCCTAGAGCAGCAGAGAAGACTGACAGAAGCTGATCTCTTCCCAGACACTGGCCGTCTTCAACTGCACATCTTCCCACTTTACTCCATTTTGGACCTTTCAAAGTGTGTGATCATTCGTTCCTTAGGGAAAAAAAAAATAAAGGTTTATTCAAAACATATTAATTATAAGTGGTCTGCATTCCAAATATCTTCAACACAGATGATGTACACACACATTTTCTGCAAGTACTTGTTTATGTTCATTAAACACTTAGAGAGATGGTTCCTAAACATCTACGAAAGTTCTGAAAGACAAGACATGTCCAGGCCCCACCCCAGATTAACTGAATCAAAATCTCTAGTTTTTCCCTGGCTGGTGTGGCTCAGTTGATTGAGCGTCAGCCTACGAAACAAAATGTCACTGGTTCGATTCCTGGTCAGGGCACATGCCTGTATTGCAGGCCAGGTCCCCAGTTGGGGGCATGCCAAAGGCAACCAGTCAATGTTTCTCTCACACACTGAGTTGGCCAGAGGTGTCAGAACTAGAACATCTTATTGAAAGCGATGTTTTTCTCCTTCTTCCTCCCTCCCTCCCTCCCATCTCTCTAAAAATAAAGAAAAATCTCTAGTCTTTTGTACATCAAACTATAAGTCAAAAGGTTTCAGGATTAATCAAGATGATTAAACAAATATTTACTTAAGACTAAGCTCTAATAAAAATGTGTACCTCCTCTGTTTCAGGAATTTAACTTGAAGAAATAGTCAAGGATGTGGGTAAAGATTTAGAATCTTCTACTGCAACACTCAAAATTATAATAAAATACTAGAAAGAATTAAGTGTCCAAAAACGGAATTGTGTAAACAAATATGCTATATCCTTATAATGAAATATTACACACTCATTAAAACTACATCAATGAAAAAGTTCTAGAGACCTGTTGCACAACAATGCATATACAGTTAACACTTAGCTCTTGAGAATCGTTACGATGGTCATTTTATGTGTTTCTGACCATAATTTTTTGGTGTGCTCAAAAGGCTTTCTGAAATCTAATACTCAGAACATGTCCAGAACTATTTCCCAGTACTCAGCCTACAGTTCCTACATAAGATTTCACTGTGAAGCCTTCCAGATGAACTGTATGCAAGAGTATAAAAAGATTAAAAATCAGCATGTCCAGTTCCTTTGCCAGACTGGGGAAGTTCTCCTTCATTATTTGTTTAAGTAAGTTTTCAATTTCTTACTCTTCTTCTCCTTCTGGCACCTTTATGATTTGGATGCTGGAACATTAAAATTGTCCCAGAAGTTCCTAAGCCTCATTTTCTTGAATTCTTGTTTCTTCATCCTGTTACGCTTGGGTATTTATTTCTTCCTTTTGTTGCAAATTGTTGATTTGAGTCCCAGTTTCCTCCCTTTCACTGATGGTTCTCTGTATATTTTTCTTTATTTCACTTTGTATAGCCTTCATTTCTTCCTTTATTTTGTGACCATACTCAAATCATTTCTGTGAGCATCCTGATTACTAGTGTTTTGAACTCTGCATTTGATAGGCTGGCTGTCTCCTTGTTGCTTAGTTATTTTTCTGGAGTTCTGATCTGTTATCATTTGGGCCATTTTTCTTTGTCTCGGTGCACCTGTTATGCTGTAAGGGGTGGAGCCTTAGATATTCGCAGGGCAAAGCAACCCCTTCAGTGGGTTGTGGCGCCGTATGTGGTAGAGCGGTCCAAGAGGGAATAATGCCACTTGCTCAGCTCTCTCCCCACTTTCAGTCACTTCCCTCATTTCCCACAAATGGACTGTGCCCTCAGGTGCTGATTCCCAGGTGGGTGGGCTTGTGTATCTTCTAGGATCCCGTGGGTCCCTCCAACGGACTCCCCTGTGAGACTGGGCATTCCTCCTGCCGCCACAACCCCCACGGGTTTTTACAGCCAGAGGTTTTGAGGCTTTATCTCCCTGCGCTGGAACCCTGGGTTGCAAGGTTTGTCTCGCTCCCAAGTAGTTCCTCCTGGTTTATCCGCAAGCGAATGTGGGACTGCCTGGTCCACCAGCAGCCACCATGCCTCGCATTCTCTCTACCCCAGCCCATTCCTGCCCCTCCTACTAGTCTGGATAAATGTTTCCTCTTTAACTCCTCCTTGGTTTTTGGACTCCTATACATTTCGGTTTTCATGTACTTCTGGTTGGTTTTTTTTTTTTAAGTTGTTTGTTAACCTTCTTTTGGTTGTGCAAGGAAGGAAAGTGTATCTAACTACACCTCCATCTTGGCTGGAACCCTTTGAATATCTAAGGTCTAATATAACTATTTCTGTTCTCATCCTTTTCAATGATACTCTTACTGCAGCAAATAAATAAAATATCCCTGAACAGAGAACTTATGACTCCCTATTAAGTCACCAGACCCATATTTTATGCATGATTTGATTACTAACCTCATCTGAATCCAGAAGGGCTGGAAGTGCTCTGCAGAAAGAAAAACACCAAACTGAATAATGTAAAATAAAGCCATAAGTGGTTCACTAAGGACAGTAGAATAATGAATGCAATTAAAAGCTTTTTTTGGGTAACTATGTAAGATTTGTATCTTATTAATGCCTATTCATAGTGGGGGTCAGGGAGGGATAGCAAATTAAAAATAAGAAGCAAAATTACTGAAATTATATGGAGAAAAAACATGTTCTGTATCATAATAGAACCCATGTTTAATAAAATTATAGCCATGGAAAGGAACTCAGAAGTCCCAAAAATAAACAAACAGAGAAAAGAGAAACAGACTCAGAGACAGAGGACAGACTGACAGCTGCCAGAGGGAGGGAGGCTGAGGGACCGGGTGGAAAAGGCGAAGGGGCTGACAAGGGCACGTTGGTGGTTACAAAACAGCCGCGGGAAGTGAAGTGCAGCATAAAGAACACAGTCAATATAGTGTAACAGCTGTGGGCGCCACGTGACTACCAGAAATATCAGGGGAGCACTTTGTGAAGTATAACTCTTGTCTGACCACTGTGCCGTCTATATGAAACTAATTCAGAATAAAATTGAGTAAGCTGCAATAAAAATTTTTTTTTAATTCTAAAAGAATTATCCCCGTGATTTTGGAAAGATCTATACCAAAATCTTTCTAAGCAAAAATGTCACTTGAACAAATTAATCTCAATTACTTTTGTTTGTATATCATTCCTAATCTTTATTTTAAAACATCTTTTTAATGTTTTTAATTATTCTTTTGAGTATTTTTGTCTTTGACTTCTATTGTTAACTACATTCTTATTAGTTTACTCTGCCCCCTCCCTCATTAAAATCATAAAAGTAGCATTAACTTTAAAATAGTAATCTTGTAGTAATGGTTCAAAGACTTACACATCTGTCACAGAAGAAGGAACATTTTCTTCTACCCACTTCAAATCATCTTCCTGCTGGGAACATACAAGTACCAGTTGTTACTAAAATTCGTAAAATAACAGATATCAATTAAGAACCTGAAAAGGTCTCAAAATCTTTAATCTTTTGTCACTCTGAAATAGTACATTCTTATAACAAATGGGACTGCTAACAGCAAAGTCAAATAACTTAAAAAACTACATAACCGAAATATAAAATGATACCCTACATCCTTAAATGCTTTCTGCTCAAGGGTCTAATACCTAGTGTGCACTTCATGTAAGCTTTACTCCTTAGAACTAAGATAAAGTGCTTTATGTATTGGATTAGCCAAAGAGTTTGTTTTTTCCCCCATAAATGGCTCTAGTAAGCACTCAGTTGTCTTTAACTCCATTTGAAACAATTTTGTTAGATTGTATTGTGACAGCTGTCATATCAGTGTGTATTTAAAAAAGAACATCAAAATTGGTGAATTTCTGTGTAGCCATTTTAATAATGAAGATGGAAGAAAATAAGGGGCACTTCCAGCATATTATACTTTATTATTTAAAGAAAGGTAAAAACACAACTGAAACACAAAAAAAGATTTATGCAGTGTATGGAGAAGGTGCTGTGACTGATCAAACATGTCAAAAGTGGTTTGCAAAGTTTTGTGCTACAGATTTCTAGCTAGATGATGCTCCACAGTCAGGCAGATGAGCTGAAGTTCACAGCGATCAAATGGAGACATTAACTGAGAACAATCAGCATTAAACCACATGGGAGACAGCCCACTTACTCAAAATATCCAAATCAATGAAGTTATAGGTGAAAATGAAAAATGTCTTTCATTTTATGCAAAAACTAAATAAACTTTTTGGCCAACCCAATAGAATAAATGTATAATTCTACAAAAAAAAAAAACCAACCCAAAAAATGCTGACTAAAAAAATCTGATCTTTAATACAAAAACTTTGTTATTAATGAGGCTATGACCTCATTGATGAAAACCATTACACAAAACCATCAGACTGGTCTAGTCTCTTTTCAGGACATAGAAGCAAACTACCTAGTTAAAGATTACTAAGCCCTAGATGGAATCACTTGCTGTGTCTGTTTTTAAAAGTGTAACTGTAATATATTAAAAGATTTATAAAGCAAGCTTAATTACAGCATAGGTAAAGAAAGTCCTTAAAGCCGGTACATAACTGCTGAGCTCTACCAAGGGCTAGAGGACAGGGCACACAAGAAAGAAAAGTCATACTTACTACTTTGTTTACTTTCGTATTTCCATTTGGTTCTTGTTTGGTACTCCTCATTTTCATTCCTTCTGTAGGAGGGAAAAAAAGGAGATCGATTAACAATGTCAATATACTAACAGTGATGGCAAAAATGGATTCAGAGCTTTATTTTAAGCTTACTGACATTGAATTGCACAACAGATGTTTCTCCACCTTAAGATCTATGTTGGGAAGTTCGAAGCCACATTTTCAACTCATCTCTAATAAGCAACCTGGACACTTAATGTTCAACTATTTGTGGAATTTACCACAGCTTCATCTTAAGATTCATGCCCTTATTTTTGCTTCTCCCTAACTTCACCCCATACATGGTTGTAAAATAATAAACAATGTAATTATATCAAAGTATCTTTTCATATTCAAAATGGTGTAGTTAATCCTTGAACAACATGTGTTTGAACAATATGGGTTCAGTTTTATAAGGGGCTTTTTTTCAATAAAAACAGTAACTGCATTTTTATCTTATGATTTTAATAATACTGTCTTTTCCATAAGAATACAGCATATAACATGGAAAATGTGTTAAATGATGGTTTATGTTATCAGTAAGGCTTCCTTCCAAGAGTTGGCTGGAAGGAAGTGGTAAAGTTTTGGGGAAGTCAAACGTTGTACATGAATTTTCGACTGCACGGGGAGTCAGCACCACCAACCCTCACATTGTTCAGGGTCAACTGTATTTACTTTATTCTATTTCTAAAAACCAAAAAGGAGTATTTAAAGCACAAATAAACAGTATATGTTATCACTACCAAAGCTTTCTTTCAGCATAGGCTCCTTTTGTTCATCGTCTTCCTCTTCCTCAGACAATGGTGAGAAGGCAAACCTGAGAGAACAAAGGGAAAACATTAAGGGAAAAATTAGGAAACTACAAAAACTGCTCCACCGTCTGGATTTTACAGGACTAGTTATTGAAGCTCCCAGTTATAGTCATTCATAAAATTAGTTTACTGAGTAATCAAATAATTCTTCCCCTTCAGAAAGCTCTCAGTTCCCTACGTCAGCGAGGGAGAAGCAGCGCAGCACCATATCTGTAAGAGCGGGCTCAGCCACGTAGCACCTGTGACTTTAGACAAGTTACTTACTCTCTGTACCCGTATCCCGTCTGTAAATGGGGATAGCAGAACATTACTCACAGAGGTGCTCTGCAAAAAGTGAGTGAGTCATTTAAAAAAGTGCTTAGAGTGCCCTGACTGGTGTGGCTCAGTTGGTGGACATCCCTCCACAAGGCAAAGGGTTGCCGGTTTGATGCCTGGTCAAGACACATGCCTGGGTTGCAGGTTTGGTTCCAGATTGGGGTGTGTACGAGGGAACCAGTTGATGTTTCTCTCTCACACCAATGTTTCTTTCTCTCCCTCCCTTCCTCTCTCCCTAAATATAATCTTAAAAAAAAAACAGTGCTTAGAGTAACACCTGGCACACAGTAAACATTCAATAAATGTTCATTTACAAGCATACATATCACAGAGAGGTAAGTACATTCTCACACAATTTAAAATCTCAGCCTTCAATTTGGTAGCTGCAATGAAGTCCTGATCGTGTGTTTTAGGTAATTTAAAATCTGTCCAAGTGGGGAACTGGGAAGATGAAGGCCTAATCTGGTCCAACTTGTTTGTGCTTCCTGGACTTGTATGTCTATTTCCTTTGCCAAATAAGGTAAGTTTTCCTCCATTACTTTTTCAAGTAAGTTTTCAATTTCTTGCTCTTCCTCTTCTCTTTCTGGCATCCCTATGATTCAGGTGTTGGCATGTTTGGAGATGTCCCAGTCTTCTTATATTCTCATTTTTTTGAATTTTTGTTTCTTCATTCTGTTCTGGTTGTTTACTTACTCCTTATGTTCACAATCATTGATTTGAATCCCGGCTTCCTTCCCTTCACTGTTGGTTGCCTGTGGATTTTTCTTTATTTCACTTTGCGTAGCTTTCACTTCTTCCCTTATGATTTTACCGTAGTCAATGATTTCTCTGAACATCCTCATCACTAGTGTTTCGAACTTTGCACCTGATACGTTGGCTATCTCCATTTCGCTTAGTCCTGTTTCTGGATTTAGTCTGTTCTTTCACTTGGGCCATATTTCTTTGTCTCCTTATTTTGGCAGTCTTCTTGTTTTGTTTCTGTGTATTAGGTAGAGCTGCTTTGACTCCCTGTGTTAGCACACCTGTTAATTTGTACAGGGACAGAGTCTTAGGTATTTGTCAGGGTGGGGCAACCCACTTCTCTGATTTGTGGCTCTGTATGTCAGGGAGGGGTTGGAGGGGAGAATGTCACTGAGGCTTGTTCGGCATTCATCCCATTTCACCTCCTTCCCGTGTGACTGGCACCCCTCTAGCTGCTGTACCAGTGGTGGTTTCCAGAGTGCGTTCATTCTAAGACCTTGTGGGCCCTTTAATAGCCTCTCCCAAGAGAACGGCAGTTTCTTCTGTCACCCCAATTCCTACTGGTTTTTACAACCAGAATTTATGAGTCTTTATTTTCTCAGCGCTGGAACCCTGAGCTGCGTAGTCTGGCCTGGGACTGGGATCACTCATTCCTAACACATCCTGTCCGATTTTATCCCCCACACGTGCCTGTTCTACCAGCCACCTTGCCTCCACCACACCAGGTCCTCTTCGCCCTGGTTCCCATCTCTACCCCTCCTACCCGTCTGGATGAATACATCTTCTTTAAATCATTGGCTGTTGGACTTCCTTCCATACAGTTCAATTTTCTGACAGTTCTGGGTGTTTTTTGTTTTGAGGTTAGTTGTAATCTTTCTTATGGTTGTGCAAGGAGGTGAAGCGAGTCTACCTATGCCTCCATCTTGACCAGAAGTAGTCAATTCTTCATCAATGGAATCTCAATTTTGAAATTTTTAAAATATTATAAAATAACACTATGACTTTGCCTCGAACTAGGAGAGGATGTCTTAGACAGAAATACACAATTTATGAAGAAAAAACTGACAAAGTTGACTCCATATTTAAGTTTTTCTATAACCCAGAACATCATTAAAAAGTTCAAAGATAATCAACAAATTCTGGTTACAATTAATAGTTATAGATAATAAGTGTGATGAGGGAAAAATGGAGCAAGGGACTACTCAAGTGCATAAGAATAGACACGTACAAGGGCACTTAACACATCACTGTAGCTTATTCCTATTTTTAATGCCCCCTATGCATACAGGTAACATAGCAGGCCTTTAGAGGGGCATACTGACAAGGATTTCCCATGGCTGGAGTCTGGGGACCTGCACTTGACCTGTTCCCTAACTGAGAAGGGTGGATCACTGTGCCTAGACCCTCTATACAATACAATCTCTAATAAACTTTGCTTGCCTTCTGGGAATCTGGAATTTTGGTCTCACAAAAACCTGAGTGCTGAGTTCCTAATGGGCTTCTCTGAGCAGAAACACTGCCAGGGCACTATTGTTGCTGAGGAAAAGAGCGTGCTTGATGTACTTCCTCAGAGGAAGGGGGAAAAAATAGGATTTTTCTAGACTCTACCTTGTCTTTAACCTTTGCTGATCATATCATTTTGCTGTAAAAAAACCTTTCCTCTAAGTACAACTATATTCTGAGTCCCAGAGGTTCTCCTAAACATACAGGTGGTCCTGGGACCCTGAACCACCCCAACTGGAAACAGTCCAAATGCCCATCAATTAGGAAATAAGTTAATTAATTGTACTACACCTGTACCATGTAAAATTATGCCATCTGTGAAAATAGTTAAGTTTAACTTAAACCAGTCGTCTTGCAAGGCATTCCCACAGTGCACTACTGAGTAAAAGAAGATTCCACGTTTGAACAGGGAGCAAACTGCGGAAGGACACCTCCCATCAGGCTGGGAACGTGGAGTTATGGGGAACGGGCACAATGTCCGACGAGAGAGAAGAGGGGAGGTAGAAAGGGACAGATTTTATACAGGGTGAGCAAAAGCAGGTTTATAGTTTAATACATATATAATACAATAATTAGTAAATAACACAAGACTGAACTCTTTCACATACTCACAACCATAAACCTACTTTTGCCCACTCCAGATACAAACATAGCTAGCAAGTGGACAGATCAACATAAAGGACGATCATCAGAATGTCTAGGTTCCTTCAGAACAGCATGAGTTCAGATCTTTTGTTCTCTTTCATACCATTCTTTTTTAACTTTTTTTTTTCAAGGAACACAAATGTTAAATGCATAGTGTGAAAAGACAAAGTTTTCATGTACCCTCTCTATTGTTACAAAGTAGGCTGGGCTACTGACTACAGAAATAATTCAAATAATTCATTCCTTCTGGATACTAGGCAGGTACAACTCTCATTAAGTGTCAACTCTACCTACCTCCCTTATTCTCTCAAATACTTACCTTATCAGATGTCACAACTGAAAGGGACTTCCTATCAATTGAGATTCAATTTCTTCTCATTATACAAAGAGGAAACTAAGGCCCAGATTGGTGAATAGAAGCCCATGACAAAAATCGCAATGAAAATTAATAGGAGAGCTGAGACAGGAACCTAACTGTACTGACTCCAGACCCAGTGAGTGGCACTTCCCCCTATGCCATGGCCCTAACAGTGACCCCCACTGAACCACCTTATTTGATAACATGGTCATTCAATGGTTAGCAGCATCAACAAGAAGTGTCTAAGAACCTCTGGTTGTTTGCAGATGGTCGCCAGAGAACCATAATGACAAAGAGGATCATGGAGAACAGCAACCGCCAGATGGCATCGTCCACCCACAGTTCCCGCCAATCCTACCAAAAGGGGAGAAAGTACATTTATTACATTATCTTATCCCTTTGTTCACAAGCCCTATGCCATTGAACAAGAATCACTTATTAATTCAACTTGTATTTACTAAGAGCCTGCTACGAGCTAGATTCTGTGCTAAGTGCCGGGGAAACAAAGTGAAGAAACAGTTTCTTCCCTCTGTGACGTTTGCTGGTGTTAAAGACAAGGAACCGACTGCACAGAGCACCTGGGGGCCCTTCACTACAGCTCTGAGAACCTCTGGGGAAGGGTTTCACACAAGGTAGGAGACAGTAACATGAGAATGTTATGTTTTATAATTTTCATTTTAATTAATTTATTTTTTTTACCAAAATGGAGCTGTAGGTACCGCTAGAAATGCTACTGGCCATAATCCTTGTGTTCAGATCTTAGGGCCATGACTTCTACTCAGATGAGCATTATTCACACATATTTAATGTTCAGGACTCGGGATTTTTAAAGAATTTTTAGTTAGGACAAGATTGGGTTATAAGACTATGGTTCTCACTTATAAAATTCTTTCCCACTGTTGGGATATACAATCAGATTCCCCCACCACCCAAAACAAAATACAACAAAAACCCCACCACATCGAGAACCATAGTGACAGAAAACTTAGGAGGAGGGACACGTTCTAACCCTCAGAGTGGAGTCCTAGCCCTAATTTCTGGGAAGGTGCAAACCTTACCATTGGCATTAACATCGCTATCTGGGTATAAAACAGTACACGATTCAAACATGCAAGTGTTTGTAACTCACCGACTGACAAGTCACCATCCTGAACTTCATGGTTGTCCAGATGATAAACACAATAGATGCTAACAGGAAACGAAAAACTGGTCAGAGTGTAAATAGTGGTTTACATCCCCAATTACATTCTGTTTCTGGGTAGTGGAATTCCACAATTCCTGACACCCAATATATCACAATCATTTTTTTATCAAGTTATTTTAACAAATCTATTCGATATAATTTTACTTCACAACTACTATAAACAAGGCCCATACAGGATCCTGTGAACCCTTTCTGCACTTAAATAATTTTGTTTACCATCTGACTACTTCAGTAATCCTCCTAATTGGAAAATAAGGTATTGGAAACATGGTTTTTCCCTGCATTATCAACAATATAATTTTTTCCCTTCCTTTATCCTTGGTATAGTAATGCTAACTTTTCTTTGGCTGGTCAGATGGGGGAAAAAAGTTGATAAAATCACTGCAAGATAAACAAGAGTTGTTGGTTCCAATCACAGGCCAGACCTCTCATGCCCGGTACAAGGGGCAAGAGATGGGCAAATCAGCCTACTTTGGCTATGGTCTACCTAATGTCTGTGTTTTATCCATGCTTATGACATACATAAAAGCAATGTAGTAGCAATGAACCCTACAGGTATTTAATAAAGCCAAATAAGCCAGTATAAATACAAAAAGGAATCTAGATGCTATGTGGCACTTAAGTAACTTGCCTCAAGAAAAAGAATGCCTCAGAAAAGAATGAAGACAGGAGCAAGATACACTAAGCATTGAAATTATAAATAATTGATTTTCAGCTATTATACTTAAAATAGTAAGTGGTTCTCAATTGTTTTTGGAGCACAAACCCTTTGAGAATTTGACAAAAGCTAAGGACTCTTTCCCTCAAGTGAAACGCACAAAACTTTCCAGGTGATTTTGAAGAGCCCATCTATGGCTTCTCAGGTTAAGCTCTGCTTTGAAAGGAGGGTGTTTATCAGCAGGAAGAAAGTCCCCAACTTACCTGCCACTGCCAAGATAAGCGTGTTGGTGAAATGTCGGTACAGAGAGAGTTTTACAATGTTCCTCCGAAGTTTTAATAGCTTCATTGTTTGAGTTAGGCTAATAAATATGTGTTTGCAGGTCAAGGAAATCAACATTCGGATAAAGCAATAATATAGTAAATTAATCCTCAAGTTTCTTTGAGAATCTGAGGATAGAGCTATGGATCCCAGAGCCTTACAGCTCTCTTATTCTCATCTCACAAATGCCCGAAGTCTCACCATGATTACTAATAAACTCTTCATTTTTAATGGCAGAGAAGATAGAACCAGGATAAAATAAAATGCAAAAAAGAGGCTAGGAAAAACATAAAAAAGAGAGAAAGACAGGAAAAAGCTTCCTAGAGAAACAAAAATTAAAAAGAAAGACAAATGGAAGAAAATGAAATGAAAATGAGTAACAGACAAGAAAACAGCAATTAGCATCATCTTCTCTCTTCCTTTAAAGTAGGTAGCTACCCATGTCCCAGCTAATCTAGTCTAGGGTCACAGGTACACTCATGCCTACAACCTCCCAGAGTTCTATAGTCAGTCCCCTCATGCCATGTTAAAAAACCTGCTATCAGCTGCCTGGTTAATTCTGAATTAAAAGGACCATATGACTATTTGGCTGAAAACCCCAAGCAACTAGTGAGGCTCCAAAAGCAAAACTCTCCATTTTCAGAGCATTATTTCCAAGTAGAAGTTGTCATAGAAAGATAGCAGGGGAAGTGATTACTACTAAAGACAATAGGTGCTTCCATGTCCAACTTTCAGAATCAGCCAATATTAAAATAAGGGAGCTGGAATTTGGTCTGCCCTGTGACAGAGACTCCGCTGCTCCCTAATCATTGGGTTATCTTATTGTATGATCCAGTCCTACTCTCCACTCTTCCCAGTACTCAACAGAGGTTTACAAAGCACAGCTGAAAGACACTGACGTAGAAAAGCTTTGACTATTCGGAACCAAGACACTTCAATTTCAAACATTTTTGATAGGTGACAATCCACTCAAATTCACAAAATTATCATTTGGTTTACATTCAGTTTTTTAAGTAACAGTCACAGTCTATCAAGACAATAATATTGCTCAATTACACATGAAACCAAAAACACAAAAACCAAAACAAATTTTTAACCCCTGCCACCCCCAAAAAAGTCCAAGAACTTTAATCCTTCATTTAACAGGTCAAGTCCCTAAATAAACAAATGTTTAATTTTAAGAAGGAGAAAAAGATGACTCAAATAGAAACTTGTTTACCTGCTGGCTAAGTTCGCCTATAAATGAATCAGTATTTCTTTCAGAGTGTAAGTCTTCAGACAATTCCATGTCAGCTTTTGAATGAGGGCACAAAACACTCACTGTATAAGGGATAAAATCTGCTAACCCTATGTAGAATTTTAAGAGAGTCAAACAATCTTATGTAGTTCCTGAAACCACATTTTAAGAATCAAAATCCTTTCATCATTTTCAAAGCACTGAGTAATTCGTAGAGGCTGAAAGAAAGAGCTGGAGCAGAGAAGTCAGTGATTTTAGCACGAAGTGGAGCATACAAGTAAGTCCAAAGTTGAGGCAAAAATGCTCATTAAAAAAAACAGAACTTTTATCTTTTTGCTCAGTTCACAGTCACAAGCTTCTGGTGTAATTTTTTAAAATTAAAAAAAGAAAAAAGAAACTGGCTACCTGAGCCCTAAGACTGTTAGATCGAAAATACTCTAATCCCCAGACTAAGAGGTAATCAGCAAAACCGGTAAAAACCCTTTGCAGAAAGAGGGACGGAAACCCATACCCAAGGGGAGAAAACGGACCGCCATCGAACAAGCCAATGAGAAGGATATCCACCAGCACAGGGCAGTGTCTAGGAAAGCCAAGGGGATAAAGGCCAAGGAAGCAAGATCGGGGTGGGCCTGCAGACAAAGAAAAAGAGGTGGTGAAAAAGAAATGTCTAGAGATGCACAGAGAAGAAACCAGCACGCAATTCTGCATTTACATAATCATCTGGAATGGTTTTTCATTTGAACTGAAACAAGATTAAAAGGAATAACACCTTTTGACAAACCATCATGTAGAATATAAACCTGTAAGCATTTCACACAAACTGTAAATCACAATCTCAATACAATATAACACGCTGCTAACCACCACAGAGTTCCTAGCAAGCTAAAAGCCATTTTAAGAAGGGACACATCATAAAAGTTTTGGTGGTGTAAGATTCCATCCCACCCTACCATTTCCTATCATTTTGATTTTGGCTAGAAGTCTAAAAAGACCCTTGTCATATTTAAAATTATTGCATCATTAACATACTAAGAATTATTTATCTCCTAAATTGTAATATAATGTCATTTTACCAAAAAAGCTTGACTTAAAATAAGATGTTAAGACAAGTATCTGTCCCCTAAACTGTGCTGCTTGTTTTCATAAGTTCATATATATATATATAAAAGATGCTAATTATCCAATCACCAGGGTATTATTGAAAGGATATCCATAAAATAATACAGGCATCAATTGCTGACAGTGCCAGGTTTACTATCAAAGCCAAGGGATAAGCTAAGTACTACAGCAGAAGAAAGAAAATGCAATTGGCAGAGGTTAAAGTTGCTAAAAGTCTACGGAAATTATAGAGGACAATGAATTGAACACCTAATTTGTACCCAATAGTGTTTTATTTAAGATGCAATTTATTGCAAAACTTACTGAGCCCGGTTTAATTAAAGGAAAAGTAGAGTTTATAACATTTACCACCTGAATCTAACAGGTTATTGCAGTGATTTTTAAATAAATAAGAAAATAACTGCAATGACCTTTGGAGGCCCACTTCTTCACATTAATCCAGCGCTAACATAAATTTCTTTAACATGTATCTCAGTTGCTTTGGTTCCCTTCCCTAAAAGGGCATAATTATATAATTCTCAAGAATTATGTAAAACTTAATTAGTTACATTTTAAGAAAGCCTTTGAAACTCAAGTGCTAGTTAAGCAAACAGCACTGTCACTTTAAAACAAATCAGATTAACCAGCAAGTGCACAATCACAACGTTTGCCACTTAAACTAGAATGGAACCCACTGTCCTGGAGGAAGAACTGGGTAAGTAGTAATTTGGGGACTGGTGGGAAAGCATTTATTCTGGCAAAACATTAAATTTTAAAGCTCTAATATAAATTAAAAAGAAAAACTTAATTACACATACATTTTAAAAATCAGAGCCCAAAGGTAACTTAGAGAAAATCATAAAGAAGCCCATGAACATTCCCATTTTACCTCCTCAAGACAAAAACAGTGTGTCTGAACCAACCCCAAAACCGCGGATTAGGCAGTACTGACCCCGGTGACTCTGAGGACCCCCTCCATGCCGGAGAACAGAAGGTAAAGGGCTCCTGCTACCACGACTTTATGAAGCGTGACTCCGAGGCGAGGCCTGAAGAGGGAGCAAAAAGACAGCTGAGTACAAATGTGACAAATCCCGAGACAGACTGATGTTGATTAACACAGGCCAACAACTTAACAGAGATAAGGCGGACATACTTGGTGAATTTACCTGAGAGAGAAATTCAGAAGAACATATGCTCTTAAAACAAGATACTGAATACTAGAATTTTAGATCAGGTCCCAGGTTAAGGCATTAAAAAACATCATAGTTATTATAGAGAATTTTGAAACATACTCAACAGTAAAATGAACCCCTATATACCCATCACCCAGACCTAATATCCATCACCTTACGGCCAATCCTGCCCCACGCACACCCATCCACTTTCCATCTTCCACATTATTTTGGAGCAAATCCTAGACATCGTATCATTTATTTGTGCATGTTTCAGTATGTCTTTAAACAGATAAGAATTTTTTAATATTAATAAAATAATTTTCAAATCTAAAAATTTAAACAATTTCTTAATATAATCAAATACGCTACTGAAACTCATTCGATAAATAGTACATCACAGAACTCAAAATCCAACAAAAGACAAAAAAGTCTTTTAAGCAGCTTCTACATGAAGAAGCAAAAGTTTTAAATCCTTGATATTTAAATTGCTACTGAATCAGAATCTGTATTTTAACAAGATCCCCAGGTTATTTATTAGTGCATTACACACTAGAAAAGCTCCACAGGGACCAGGATTTTTCTCCACACTTAGAAACCTCTTGGCATACAAGAGGCATTGAAATATTTGCTAAATAAATAAATAAATTTAAAAAATGTAACTCTCCCATTCCTCTAGTCCCATTTAGAGCCAAACTCATTTACACGAATAAATGCTAAAACTGAAAATCTCCCATTTCTCTGGCCCACTTAAAACAAAACTCTGAAATAACTGGCCATACCCAGCTAGCTCCAATTCCTGTGCTATTCTCGCTTGAACTCCCTCCAACCAAGCTCACTCGAAGTCCTACCACTTCATCAAAACTACTCTTGCTTAGGTCACTAATATCCTGCATGTACTTAAAGCCAATGGTCAGTGCTCAATCCTCTTTGATAAAATTAATCACTCTTTCCTTGAAAGAGCCTTCATGTGTGCCTCCCATAGCACTGGTCATCCTCCTCAATGTCCTCAACTCTAATTCTGCTTCGTCTCACTGACTTCTAAATAGGAAATGTTCGACTCAGTCCAGTCCCTCAGCCTCTTCTTTATGTACATTCACATCCTTGCTGATCATAACCAGTCTCATGGCATTAAATAACATTTACATCCTGATGACTGACGAGTTCTCATCTCTGTCCTCATCTCTCTCCCTTGTTACCCTCATTTAGATAGCAAACTGAATGCCTAATCTTGTTCCCACTCCAACTTATTCTACCTAAGATCTTTCTGAACTCAGTAAATGTCAATTGCATCCTTCCATTTGCTCACACCAAAATAGATGGCATTATCCTCGATTCCTCTTCTTTCACATCACACATTTGATCCATCAGCAAAGTTCATCAAAATATATGCAAAATTTGACCACATCTTAGCATTTCTTCCCCTGGATGTACATAAAGTTCGCTTAACAACTTGAGATCTTTGCTTAAATGTTACTAAGTGAAGCCTTCCTTGACCATCCTATTACAATTACAGGCTCCACCTCCTGCCTAGCAGTCTCTCTATAACTTCTGCCTGCTTCATCTGCTCAAACTTATTTGAAAAAATAATGAAGGAGAACTTCCCCAATCTGATGAAGGAAATAGACTTCCAGGAAGTCCAGGAAGCTCAAAGAGTCCCACAGAAGTTGGACCCAAGGAAGCACACACCAAGGTACATCATAATTATTATCACCTAAGACTAAAGATAAGGAAAGAATCTTAAAAGCAGTAAGAGAAAAGGAGTTACCTACAAAGGAGTGCCCATAAGACCTATCAGCTTTCTCAAAAGAAACCTTGCAGCCAAGAAAGGGCTGGACAAAAGCATTCCAAGACATGAAAAGCAAGGACCTACATCCAAGATTACTCTATCCAGCAAAGCTATCCTTTAGAATGGAAGGGCAGATAAAGTGCTTCCCAGATAAGGTAAAATTCAAGTTCACCATCACCAAGCCCTAATTACATGAAATGTTAAAGGGACTTATCTAAGAAAAAGGAGATCAAAACTATGAACAGTAAAATGACAACAAACTCACAACTATCAACGAATGAACCTAAAACAAAACAAAAACAAACTGAGCAAACAACTAGAACAGAAACAGAATCACAGAAATGGAGATCACCTGGAGGGTTATCAGTGGGGAGGGGGTGGGGGGGAGGATGGAACTGAAGGTAGAGGGAATAAGAAGCATAAATGATAGGTACAAAACAGACAGGCGGAGTTTAAGAATTGTATAGGAAATGGAGAAGCCAGAGAACTTATATGTATAACCCGTGGACATGAATTAAGGGGGGGAGGAATGTGGGTAGGAGGTGGGGTGCAGGGGGGAGGGGAATAAAGGAGGGAAATGGGACTATAATAGCATAATCAATAAAATATATTTTATTTTAGAAAATATATACTACACATAATAAAGGCCATATATTACAAACCCACAGCCAGCACCTCTCAATGGGCAAAAACTACAAGCGTTCCCGTTAAGATCGGGAACAAGACAAGGATGTCTCCTTTCACCTCTCTTATTCAACATAGTACTGGAAGTCCTATGCAGTCAGACAACAAGAAATAAAAGGCATCCAAATTGGAAAGGAGGATGTAAAACTGTCTTTATTTGCAAATGACATGACACTGTGCATACAGAACCTAATGATTCCACCAGGAAACTCCTAGAACTGATAAGTGAATTCAGCAAAGTAGCAGGATACAAAATTAATATCCAGAAATTAGTTGCATTTTTATATGCCAATAACAAAGTGAAAGAAAGGGAAGACCCCTTCTAGAACAAACATAAAGCATTGCTTTCCTTCTTTAGACCTAAGCCTCTCTGTGTAAACAGTTATGTTATATTATTTTCAAGAAGATTGTAAATATAGTAGGCACTAATAAAGTGACAAACATTTTGTTCAGAGACAAAGAGGGATGAGCTTCTGGTTAATAATATATGTTTATGTAATTTTTATATCTCCTA
This sequence comes from Micronycteris hirsuta, assembly GCA_004026765.1. Taxonomy (NCBI): domain Eukaryota; kingdom Metazoa; phylum Chordata; class Mammalia; order Chiroptera; family Phyllostomidae; genus Micronycteris; species Micronycteris hirsuta. The sequence continues at coordinate 66,883 of PVJI01001566.1, read as the reverse complement.
GTAAGATATTTCACAATAAAGTTGCACAAATTGAAAAAAAAAAAGGAGCACATATAAAACTGATTTATGAAAACATGCTACATGTCCTATAGAAATACAGACTAAAATGACATTTTGACAAAAAAAAAAAAAAAAAAAAAAAAAAGAAAGAAATTGAAGATACAAAAAAGTGGAAGTGCACACCATGTTCTTGGACAGGGAGAATTAACATAATTAAAATGTCCATGTTAACCAAAGCAGTCTACAGACTCAACGTAATTCCTATCAAGATTCCAATGACGTATTTCACCCTGGCTGGTGTGGCTCAGTGGATTGAGCGCCCGCCTATGAACCAAAGGGTCACAGGTTTGATTCCCAGATCAGGGCACATGCCTGAGTTGTGGGCCAGGTCCCCAGCAGGTGGTGTACGAGAGGTAACCACACATTCTACTCTGTCTAAAAATAAAAAAATAAATAAAAAAAAGATTCCAATGACATACTTCATAGAACTAGAATATGTCAAAAGTTTATATGGAACCACAAAAGGCCCTGCATAGCAACAACGATCCTGACAAAGAATAAAGTTGGAAGAATCATACTTCCTAATATCAAACTATACTATAAAGCCACAGTAATCAAAACAACACGGTTCTGGCATAAAAACAGACACACAGATCAATGGAAGAGAATAGAGAGCCCAGAAATAAACTCACACCATTTTATAGTCAATATTTGACAGAGGAAGCAAGCACATACAATGGGCTGAAAATAGTTTATTCAATAAATGGTGTTGGGGAAACTGGGCAGATACATTTAGAAAAATGAAACTAGACCACCTTCTTATATCACACACAAGAATAAATTCAAAATCAATCAAAGACTTAAATGTTAGACCCAAAACCACAAAAATGGAAGAAAACATAGGCAGCAAAAGCTCAGACATTGTTTGCAGCAATATTTTATCAGATATGTCTCCCCAGGCAAGGGAAACAAAAGAAAAAATAAACAAATGGGACTACATCAAACTAAAAAGTTTTTGTACAGCAAAAGAAATCATCAACAAAATAAAAAGACAACCCACAGAATGAGAGAACATATTTTCCAATACATATAATTAGGAGTTAATATTCAAAATTTATAAAGAAGAATGCAACACCAAAAAAAAACAAACAACCCAATTAAAAAATGAGCAAAGGACCTGAACAGACACTTCTCCAAAGAGGACATACAAATGGCCAATAGACATATGAAAAGATGCTCAATGTCACTAATTATCAGAGAAATGCAAATTAAAACCCACAATGAGGTATCATCTCATACCTGCCAGAGTGGCTATCATCAATAAATCAACAAACAACAAGTGCTGGCAAGGATGTGGTGAAAGGGAGACCCTTTTGCACTGCTGGTGGGAATGCAGACTGGTGTAGCCACTATGGAAGGCAGTATGGAGATACCTCACAAATTTAAAAATGGATCTGCCTTTGACCCATCAATCCCACTTCTGGGAATATATCTGAAGGAACCCAAATCACTAATTCAAAAGAACATAGAACCCTATGTTCATTGCATTATTATTTACAATTGCCAAGATATGGAAGCAGCCCAAGTGTCCATCAATAGATGAGTAGATAAAACAACTATGAGGACATGTACGCAGTGGAATAATACTCAGCCATAAAAAAGAAGAAAATTTTACCCTTTGCAAAACAGTATAGATGGACCTGGAGAACATTATGTTAAGTGAAATAAGCCAGAGAATGAGAAATACCGTATGATTTCACTCATATGTGGAATCTAACGAACAAACTGAACAAACAAACAAAACAGAGACAGACTCATAGATGGAGAGCAGATGATAGCTGGTGGCGGGGAAGGATAGGGGTGGAGGGATTGAGCAAAGGGGAGAAGGGACTCATGGATATGGACTACAGTGTGGTGTTTGGGGGGAGTGGGGTATAAGGGGACTAAATGGTAATGGAAAAAATACAATAAAAATTAAATATGTATTCAACAAATATGATTACAATATATCTTTGAAGAGTAAAGTCCCTCTAAATTTACTCTATTTAAAGTTTGGTGTTTCAATGTCATTTGCTACAATTGCAGGTTTTCCTACAGATGTTCCTTGAATTCTCAGTTGTGAAATGAAACCCTAACATTTTTCTAACTTTAACACATCTACAAAATGTCAGATATCTTTTCTTATTTCAGAACTATTTTTTATATCAACTGTTACAGAATTACTACACTAGGAAGCTGCAATACTGTTTCAACTTAGTCTGTTTTAACTTGCTCTTCCATGTAGGAAGCGAATACTTACTTGACTATGCCATATCCCAGACTGACTATGATGACCAGGGTTCGAGCCAGTGAACGTTTAACTGCTGAAAGCAGCTCTGCAAGGATCAGGGCACCTTGGACTATGAGAAAGAAGAAAGGGGGAAGGGATGCTGTAAATCTAGGTCTGAGAAAAGGCGCAATTCTAGAAGCAGAATGTAGAGCTCTAATACTCTTCAGAATAAGCACTGGTATTAGTCCTACTAAAAAAGTACTTCTTCAATTCTTTAATTTTATATAAGATTATATAACATAATCTTACTAACGTGAATAGCAATATGGCTGTGTTCAGTTTACCCTCCCTCTCCATCCCCCACTTCACTAAAACCTCAGCAGAATATCTCACCCTACCCAGACAGTTTATAGCATCTAGGGAATATTGTCCCCCTTTTTTAAAAACTGAAATATACCTATACATAGAAAAGCACAAAACACACACACATAGCTATCAATTCGTTTTCGTATCTAGTATTTTCAAGCCCTTTCAAAAACCAGGGAAAGACTTAATTAGAATACCTTGCAACAATAATTATCAATAATTAAATGATCTGATGAGAGAACTGAAGCTATCCTAACAAACTTCAGTACAAAAGAATTTCTGTCATCTGTTCACCTTCCTAAACCATAAGCACCCTCTTACCCTCTTATTTTCTGGGTATTACTGTATTTCACCAATTCTTAGAGGCATCCCATGCCCATTTTAACATCTTTAAAATCAAAGTGTCTCATTATCAGTGGTATCTTAAAAGTAAATTGGCAGTATTTACTTTCTTACATGTATGTAATCATGGTGTCTTAAAAATCAACGGCAATGAGATTCAATAATGGTAACAACCTTTCCCAAAATGGCCACTACTTTTATTAAATGTATTTCAGTAAAATTACTCTTAAATCGCTGAACCCACAAGTTATAAGATTAAAAATAAAAGTTACAATCAGAGCTATTCTAATAATTAAGTAATTAAAAACTTAAACCTATTTAATGATTGCTGATCTTAGGAAGACTGTCACGTCTCACCGGCCGATCACTGACAAACTGGCACTTTTCAGTTACGTACCAGATTCTCCTTTGTATCGGATGTTCTGAAATTCTGCATAGAAGACAGCTTTCTCCAGCATTCCCAGGAAGATGACAGCACCGATCCAAAACTGAATTCTCAGGAGATCCCTCCAGTAGCAGGCAGACCATGCCAGCCACAGAACACCAAACAGGACATACACAATACACATCACCATGAAAAACTGTCATGGCAGTGGGTCAGAGATAAAAAGGAGGATTCAGGCCAAGAGCCATTTACAAGCAATACAAACTCTTAACAAGCTATAAAAAAAAAAAACACATACACTTTCTACTTACAAAATAATTACTTTATTTCTTTGGATTTTGATACTAATACACACAAAGAGTTGTCTCCTCTTGAGCAGAGGGAGACTACCTAACCATCTGTCATCAAGTGCTCACTCATCTGTGCTAAATGAGCTTTTGCAGCTCACAGTGTAAAATTATATAACTGGAGAGAACACTAAAGGAAAAAAGGCATGGCCAGGTTTGGATATATCTCATGGCAGTGAAACACGACAACGTGGGAAAACTATAAAATGGAAAAGAAGAACAAAAATATGAACAAAGAAAATCTGAAAATATATTAAGGATATTCCCATAGACACACACACATGGAAAAGGATGAAGCCTCATCACTTAGTTACTCTGAATGGGATCGGAAACTACAGGGTTGTAAGAAGTGCCCTGCTTCGGATCCTTCAGAGAATGTGAGCTGTGAAACAACCCTTGAGGTGCTTTTCATCTCTGCAACTCCACAAGTCATCAAACTCTTCATGTCACAGACGAGAAAACGAGGCTAAAGGGGCTCACTGACACTCCCAAGTCACAGTCTAGTAAAAAGTAAGTGCAAAAATACAAGCAATATTTTTTGAACTGTTCAGGAACAGTTCTTTAAAAAAAGAATATTGCCACAAAACATGGATACTCTGTCAAGCTAAACTCATTTAATACTGAGGTTAAAAATGTAAGTTCACTTACAATCATCAATGGATATTCTTCAAGTGTGAGGTATTCATAGGGACCTTTCACTTCCACGGTCACTGCCAAAACACAGTCCTCAGAATTAATGTAAAGGATGTAGGAATTAAACAAAAACATTATCTGATATTTGTTTGATAAAATAAATGAAAATTCCAGTGGGTCATTTACTTTTAACCATTTCAATCTAGTGAATACTGCATTTGTAGAGCACACTGAAATTCATTAAGTGTTCTCATGGTCCATACTGTGCCCCACACAGGTCTCCACGCCGCTGCTCCAGTCAGTATCTTAAGCAGAAAAGCCCTGTTTCCATCCTCACACTCTTTAGAGACTAGATTGAATGTATTTTCTCCACAAAGCCTTCTGTGAGCTCCCAACTGCAACTTCCCCATATGCTCTAAATTCCAAACACACTTCATACATAATTTTTCTTACAACACATCCTGTAATTCCCTGTACTTTGAAAAGTACAGGACTTCATTCCTTCCCTTTGACTCCCTGTCTTCTCTTGCCTTACCTATATTTTCCTACTTTTTTTTATCTACTTCAATTTTATGACTTTGCTACATGAATGTATCATTTTTAGAAAGTCCTTAATACCAACAAAGTGTTTAAGGAAGCAGAACAAGTCACAGTGGCAAGGAGCTGACTTAGTGAACAAACCTATGACTTTCTAAATTATAATGAATAAAACTTTTTGGATAAATTCTGTCTGATTAATAAATAAAAACTGATTTATATGAGAAGTGATTTCTTTATCCAGAGACAGACTAATAAATGCCTATTCAACAAGAATTTCCCACTAATTTTTATCAGGCAGAAAGAACATGCCATTACTAAAAATAAATCAGATCTAATACTTTCATGAACAAAAGGAGTATCCCATAATAGCAATCACAAACATCGACTGGTTGCCTTTTGCGTGCATCCTAACCGGGGACCAAACCTGCAACCCAGGCATGTGCCCTGAGTGGAAATCAAACCGGCAACCTTTCATTTTGTGGGATGACACCCAACCTTCTGGTCATACCATCTGGTCACAGCCAACCATTTAGCCGTACCGGTCAGGGCTAAATCTATACCTTCTTAATTTAATAAAAGAACAAGTAATTAGTGAGTATCTGTCACGTTCTTTGCTTACTCTATGCCAGAAGTCAATAAAATACAGCACATGGACCAAATGTGGCCATATCCACTTTTTGTAAATATAAAGTTTTAATTAAAAAGTCACATCCACTCACATATTGTCTATGGCTGCATTCAGACAATGGTAGAGTTGGGTAGTTGTAGGAAAGAAAACATTTACTATCTGGCCCTTTAAGGAAAAGCTGGCTGCCTGGCTGGTGTAGCTCAGTGGATTGAGCGTGGGCTGCGAACCAAAGGGTCACTGGTTGATTCCCAGTCAGGGCACATGCCTGGGTTGCAGGCCAGGTCCCCAGTGGGGGCCATGTGAGAGGCAACCACATACTGATGTTTCTCTCCCTTTCTTTCTCCTTCCCTTTCCCCCTCTTTGAAAATAAATAAATAAAATCTTAAAAAGAAAAGAAAAAGCTGGCTAACCCCTACTCTATGCTAAAATATAGCTTGGGTACTTACTATATACAAACACTATGGAAAACAGGGGATAGTCAGATGTGTAAGATGTTTTCTGCCATTCTAGTGGATTACCATCTAGAGCAGGGGTGTCAAACTCATTTTTACTGAGGGTCACATCAGCCTCACAACCGAGTGTAATTTAGGACTGTATAAATGTAACTACTCCTTAACAGTTGAGCGAGAGCTCGGCGCTGCTGTCAGGTAGAAACAAGGTGCCGGGCCGGATAAAACAAGGTGGAGAGCTGGACTGTGTTGGCCATCTGTGATCTAGAGGGAAGGGGAAGTTACTTGAAAAGCATGTACCCAGAGAACAGTCCCTCTCAGCCAGACCCAGAAGGATGAATCTGTATTTTCCAGGATAAAGTAAAAAGCCACCCGGGCAGAAGAAATAACAAAGACGGGGCAAAACTGCATGATATATTTAAAGAACATGTAGCCTGAGACTACACATAGTACATATTGTAGCGTTTTAACACCAGGCAGGCAAAAGGGAAACTGGGACAAGCTGTAGTTCTGTAAGCCTTGATGCACACTGTGGGCATTTTATAGGCAGTAGGGAGGCTTCAAAGGTTTTAATCAAGGGAAGAAAACTGATAATACTGGTTTAAAGAGAAAATTTTTACATGATATAGTATGTGCTTTAAAGTCTCTTCTTAGCTCCTAACAACAGATGGAGAAAACAAAAAACAAAAAGAACATAAGCTGGAAACCATGTGTGTGCGTGTGTACCAAGACCAAATAGCGGCATCTCAGAAATTCAAGAAACATTTAACATAAGAAAACCAGTCTTATAACTGCATCACATGAACATATTAAATGAGGAAATCCTTATAATCACTTTAATCAACACAATCAAAGCATCTGATAAAACTGAGTACTCATTCTTAACACTAAAAAAAATAATGCACTTAGTAAAACTGGTATAGAAAGGGATAGTCTTAAACAAATAAAAAATATTTTGGAAAAAATCTACAGTAAACATATGCCAATATTGTAAAAAAAGGATGACCATGGTAATTGTTTCTGTTCAAAATTCTCCTTGAGAAAGCAGAGGAGAAGGAAGAAACAAAACAAAATTAGAAGAAATTAAGACCAGTTAGTAAGCTATGCAAAATTCCAGGTGAGAGATGACTCCGTGAACTGGGAAATAAGAATGAAAATGAGAACACCAAGAAAAATTGAGAGAGTTGACATACAAAATATATTAAGTTTCAGGTGCACAACATAGTAAGAGTATGATTTTTGTATCTCAACTATAATTTAAGAAGACATTTAAAAAAAGAAAAAATATTGAGACATTATAAAATTACCAAAGTCCATTAATAGTAAAATTATTTTTAAATTGCCAGGTTTTGACTCTGTAATTAAGTTTTGACACGTCTATTTCAAAATACCAAGAAACTGATACTAATTAAAAATTTAAAAAGCTGGAGGATCCGATGAAAGAAAATGAAATCTAGTATCTATCATATATAATAAGAAAGCATATGTGAAATACCTAAGACTATCTGGTACATCTTGAGTACAGAAAAAATGTTAATTTCTCTTCCTCAATTTTTCTACTTCAGAACAAACGTTCTTAATTATTCCCTCCATTATGCATTACACATGACCCATTATGCATGCCACAACTACATAGCACAAATATAAAAAGAAACGAAATGTACTTACTAGTAAAGAGATTTTCTTTTGATGATTCCTTTGAGGATGAAATGCCAATATGTACAATAAAAATGTATGGTGCATCTTGCCAAGTTTTCAATGGATCACGCATTGCCTAGAGAGAAAAAAGGCATTAAAACTTCAAGTCTTAAGAATCAAGAACACAAGTTAATAAATAATACAGTATGGAAGTTTTGTTTCAGAATTACAAAGGAGTTTTACTTTTAAGTTATAAAAGCAAAATATTTACCAACATGGAATTGTTTTGAGACCAGAAAATAAAGATCTAAAAACAAATATATTCACTGCAATGCTGTTTAAAATGACAAGATAAAGAAACATAAATGTTCAATGATATAGAATCTGTTAACAAATTGCAATGTACTCATATAATAAAATACTATGCAGGCATTTTAAGTAATGATGCCATATATATTTAGTGAACTGGAAAGATGACCACGTTATATTGCTAAGCTCTAAAAAAAGTTACAATATAATACATATTGTAAAACTCTCACTTATTTTTTTTAAATCTTCACCCAAGGATATGTTTTACTGACTTTAGAGGAGAGGAAGGGAGAAAGACGAAGAGAGAGACATTGATCAGTTTCCTCCCATACGTGCTCCGACCAGAGATAGAACGCAAAACCTAGGTATGTGCCCTGATCAGGGATCGAACCCTCAACCTTTTGGAGTATGGGACGATGCTCCAAACAACTGAGCCACCCAGTCAGGGCTAAGATTCACATTTTTAAATAAATTAAACATAAATAGGCACAAAGACAAAAGACTAGAAGACAAACATACTTATAGTATCTGTGTGTGGTAGTATTACAGATGATTATTTTCTTTTCATTTATGTATATTTGCTGAATTTTTTATAGCAAACATATACACATTAGCAATAAGAAAAGACCCAATGGATGTCCTCTGTTAAAAAAATAATAATAAAGTCTGCCATGCCTAAATCACTTTTAGGTTAAAATTCTATACAACTATAATTGGAGCAGGGAAGGTAGAGACACTTCCAGAATGGCAAAATAAGAACTTCTGAAAATGCACTCACCCAATAAAAGCAGCAAGAATATGGGCAAAAAATATCAAAATCAACTTTTTGGAACTCTGTAAATTAATTACAGTAAGACATGCAACAATCCTAGAACTACTTCCTCAAGAAAAATAGCTGAAGAGGGATCTCAGTAAGAAAACCAGCTGAATTTCGATAGTAAAAGCAAGGCTTCCGGTGTTTTTGTTCACCCTCCTCCACCCATGCCCCTGTTCCAAGCTCCTTGCAACCAAAGTACTCACAACTGTAACATCTGTGAAAAACAGAAGTTTGGCAACCACTGGAAAAAAACAAGTTTGGAGAACCCCTAAAAAGCTCCATTCCCAGGGCTTAACTTTTATATGACCTGACTCAGAGCTCATTCAGTGCAAAGGACTCTCAGCACTCTCAAAAAACACTCAGCAACTGTGAAAGATCACAGCTGCCCCAGTCAACATTACTAGGTGGGGCCATCAAGAGGCTGACTAAAAACTTAAAAGGAAAAATTGGAAATAAGATGTCCACAGGACATTCTGAAGAGCTCTCAGATATTCTTGAAAATCTAGAAGGCGGTGAATACATGCAAGGCTGTGCATGTATGTGTGAGACTGTGCACACATGACCGAGAGAGGCCTGAGAATACCCTCATCACTCACCTCTGGCTGATGTTAAGGCTCTGCACAAGAAGGAAGTAAGAGTTAAGACAGTTTTAAATTGTGACAGAAGCCAGACATTAGGCCACAAATTGTATGATTCCATTTATATGAAATGAACAGAACAGGCAAATCCTTAGGGACAGAAGAATAGTGGTTGCCTAGGGCTGGGGGAAGGATAGAATGAGGAGTGACTGCTAATGGTTTATGCTGTGACTTTTTGGGGTGATAAAAATGTTCTGGAATTAGGTAACAACTAATGGTTGCATAATTTGTAAATATACTAAAAAACACTGAATTTTATGTTTTGAAAGGGTAAATTTTTAGATATGTATATTATGTCTTAATAAAGTTGTTATAAAATTAAAAGCTTTAATCAGTTTTGTAAAAAGCATGACCCAACATAGATAACTATCTTATTTCCTCTGTATTTTAAGCTGGCAAAGTTTTAAGGAATTATTGTGAATTAGAAAGTGAATTATGCAAATTTAAAGCATATTTATAGTATTCAACCTATCTCAATTTTCTAAACTCTGTTCCAGTTATATTCTATCACAAAATAATTTTACATGGGGTTTAAGGTTGTTTCTTAAGTGTTTCTTCCTACTTATAAGTAATAGTTGTAAAATATAATATAACTGGAGCTGCCACCCCAGAGGAACTGCCTTGCACGTCTTACTCCTCCAATCTTTGGAATGGGCCAGATCAACACTGTATTCTACACAACTGTTTGCAAAGCTAACAGAAAGGCAGACAGCCCGACTACCAGACTGAAAAGTAAAGACATTCTTTAGAATTAGCACCACCATGTAGAGCTTAAAAAAAAAAAAAATTAGCTTACTTGCACTTACAGAAATTCCTTCTTTGACTTATTAACTTCAACAGAAATGCCTTCCTTCGATTCACATAATTTTTCCCCTTCCTTTTTTCATAAATACCCCTTGCCTTTGCCTCCTAATCAGAACCCTACTTGGGTTTCTGCCAGAATCAGTGATTTCCAGAATTGTAATTCTTTCTGGATCTCAAATAAATGCTTTTGCCTCTCACCTTGGCTTTTTATTTTTAGGCGGACATATTTAAGGGGTGTTAAGTACAAAAACAATACAGAATGATTGTAGCAAATATGGAAAACAAGCCCTGGTTGGTGTAGCTCAGTGGATTGAGTGTAGGCTGGGAACCAAGCGGTCCCGGTTCAATTCCCAGTCAGGGCACATGCCTGGGTTGCGGGCCAGGTCCCCATGAGGGACATGTGAGAGGCAACCATACACTGCTGTTTCTCTCCCTCTTTCTCCCTCCCTTCCCTTCTCTCTAAAAATAAATAAAAATAAAATCTTTTAAAAAAAATATGGAAAACACAAAACACAAAGAAAATAAAAATCACTCATATCATCATCCAAAAACAACCATTATTAACACTTTGGTACACAGCTTCCAGTCTTCAGTTTCTTTCTAAATGTTAGCATACCAAGTAATTCAAAATACACAAACATAAGAATACTAAAATAAGTGTTCAATTCCCTACATTCATTACAATACTTACAATTTTTTCTCCAGTAATGGTAAGATTTGTTCCATTCTCCTTAGCCTTAAATATTTAAAAAAAAGAAAAAATTAATTCAAATTTTTAACTTTACGCTCAGAAATATTTAACAAGAAAAACAATTACCTCCTGTTTTTCTCCTAAAAGAGGCAATCGATGCACAAAATCCCCAGAAAAGCTCTATGAAGGAAATATAACACTAAAATTAAAGATGTATAATAGTAAAGTATAAATCAAAATCCACAAAAATGATTAAAGCAAAACACATTATAATAGTAAATATAACAATATAGCATTGACAGACAAAAGATTTTCAATTAACCACAAACAAGTAAATAAAACTCTGCTCTGCTGGGACTAAAACCACCAAAGCAAACTGGCCATTTGATTCTTCTATAACAATTATAGATATTTAAGAATGACAAAACCTTAAACAAAAGATATATGCTCAGGATGGAGAACTCTTCTAGTTCCCTACCCTTCTACAGATAAGGAATACCTGGCTTAAAGCTTAAAGCTTTATGAACAAATGGGATTTGAATCTAACATTACTAACTCTCGGGTCCACTGCTCCTTCCACCACAACACACTTCATGGCTATAAAAAACCTACTCTAATTTTAATATTTACCTTTCTCACCAGTTATAAGTACATGAGGCATTCTCCTTCCTGGGTAATTAGAACACGTATTTCGATTCTGTTACATTGGACTGGAGGAGGGGAAACCTTACCAATAGGGGTATATGATGAGACCCTAGAAAGATTATAGCAGATCTAAAAGTAGGGAACCTCGGGCAACAGTATACAATAAGTAGCTCTCTCAATCAAATCTGGAAAAGGTCAACCGATTCTCCTGGGCTCAAGGATAAATTTGGAGAACCAACAGAAACCTTCCTAATCAACATCACATTGTTCCTAGCTTTCTTTTCGACCATTCTTCCACCATATAAAAGATATTTTCTTTTTCCTCCAAGTCCATAAATCTAAGCTATGACAAGAACTCAATCTTTATAGTTTAATTACTTCATTTGCTTATTACTACTCACTTAAAACCTTCTTATAAACTACTTCTAGTAACTAGACAGAAAATCTAGCTTTCCATGAACTCCTTGCCTCTTCAAGGCAATTTGTTAAATATTGTGAAGCAATATTTAAATGCAGTAAACATCAAGCATATTTATAATGCCTATAAATTTTTCTTTAAAAATTTGTGTCAAATCCTCTAAGAAAAGAGAATTTTATAATATAAACTCCACTTATATGTGAGAAATTCAACACTTTGATTTCAGGTCTGTAGCAGTAAAATCCAGAAACATTAATTGGGGGGGACACACATATAAACTAGATGAAGTGACGAGAGAATTAAAAATTGGTGGTTTCAAATGTCTACCGGGGATGAAAAGATAAACACAACGTGGTATATATGTATATATGTATATATGTACAACGTGGTATATATGTCAGCCTTATGTAAAGGAATGAAATTTTGATAACGTGTTATATGGATGAACCTCAAAAACACTTTGCTGAGTGCAAGAAGCCAAACAAATATTGTACAATTCTACCCCAGTAAGATATCTAGAATAGTGAAATTCATGGAGACAGAAAGTAGAAGAGCTATTACGAAGAACGTGTGTGGGGGTGTTTTGTCTTGTTTTTTTTTAGAGAAAGGAAAGGGAGGAGACAGAGAGAGAAACATCCATGAGAGGAAACATCGACTGACTGCCACCCATGTGTGCCCCAAACAGGAATCGAATCCCCAAACTTTTGGTGTACTGGACAATGCTCCTCTCCAACCAACTGAGCCACACCAGCTAGGGAGGGGTGTTACTGTTTAATGGTTATGAAGTGTCAGTTCAGAGAGACTTCCGGCCAAGTCAGAGGCATAGGTAGAAACACTATGCCTCCTCGCACAACCAAAAGAGGGAAAACAACAATTTAAAAACAAAAACCAACCAGATCTGACAGAAAATCCAACTGTTTGGAAGTCCCACAACCAAGAAGTTAAAGAAGATACGTTCATCCAGATTGGTAAGTGGGGCAGAGCCGGGCAGACAGCGCACGGGGAGACAGCGGTTTGTGGAGCGGTACCAGCAATGCTGCAGCTGCCCAGAGAGAACCGTGGCCGGCACGCTCAGTGAAGCCCGCAGCTGGCTGACCTGGACCCAGCGGGGCCCAGACTGGTGGACTGGGCGGTCCCTCATACGCGTGCAGACAGACTGGGAGGAAAAGCTGGGGAGCGGAGCAGACCTCGCAGCCCACCAACGCAGGGAAATAAGGCCTCAAACCAACAACTGAAAACACCTGTGGGGGTTGAGGCGGTGGCAGGAGGAAATCCCAGCATCATGGCAGAGTTCATTGGAGAGACCCACAGGGACTTAGATCTATCTGCACAAGCCCACCCACCCGGGAACCTGCACGGAGGAGCCCAATTTGCTTGTGGGTGTCACGCGAGGTGACTGGGAGCCAGCGGAGAGTGGAGCAAGCGCCATTGTTCTGTCTCAGGCCCCGCCCCCACAGACAGGGTCACAACACACATGTGGGTTGCCCCGCCCTTTAAAGTAACAGGTGCCCCAAGGGGGAAAAAATGGCCCAAATGAAAGAACAGATCAAAACTCCAGAAAAAATACAACTAAGCCACAAAGAGATAGCCAACCTATCAGATGCACAGTTCAAAACACTGGTAATCAGGATGCTCACAGGATTGGTTGAATCTGGTCGCAAATTAGGTGAAAATATTAAGAATACGCTAAGAGAAATGAGGGGAAATGTACAGGGAACCAATGGTGATGGGAAGAAAACTGGGACTCAAATCAATGGTGTGGACCAGAAGGAAGAGAAAAACATTCAACCAGAAAGGAATGAAAAAACAAGAATTCAAAAAAATGAGGAGAGGCTTAGGAGCCTCCAGGACATCTTTAAACGCCCCAACATCTGGGTCATTGAGGCACCAGAATGAGAAGAGGAAAATCAAGGGATTGAAAACTTATTTGAACAAATAATGAAAGAGAACTTCCCCAATCTGGTGAAGGAAATAGACTTCCAGGAAGTCCAGGAAGCTCAGAGAGTCCCTAAAAGTTGGACCCAAAGAGGAACATACCAAGACACATCATAATGACATTACCCAAGATTAAAAATAAGGAGAGAATCCTAGAAGCAGTGAGAGAAAAAGAGACAATCACCTTCAAAGGAGTTCCTATAAGACTGTCAGCTGATTTCTCAAAAGAGACCTTGCAGGCAAGAAGGGGCTGGAAAGAAGTATACCAAGTCATGAAAGGCAAGGACCTACATCCAAGATTACTCTATCCAGCAAAACTTTCATTTAGAACGGAAGGGCAGATAAAGTGCTTCTCAGATAAGGACAAGTTCAAGGAGTTCATCATCACACAGCCTTTATTATATGAAATGTTAAAGGGATTTATATAAGTCATGGAGGGATATCAAAAGGGGAATGGGAGAGGGAGAGAAGAGGAGAAAGTAGAGAGAATAAGCAGCATAAATGGTAGGTAGAAAACACACAGGGGGAGGTTAAGAATAGTATGGGAAATGTTGAAGCCAGGGAATTTATGTGTATGACCCATGGACAAAAACTAAAGGGCGAGGAATGGGGTGTTATGGGGTGGGGGGGAATAGAGGAGAGGAAATGGGACAACTGTAATAGCATAATCAATAAAATAAATTTTAAGAAAACAAAATAAAATAAACTGTATATAATTTTAAAAAAGGTTAAGCACATTAAAAAAAAAAAGAAGTGTCAGTTCAGGATGATGAAAAAGCTCTGGAGGTGGCTAATGGTGATAGTTGCAGAACAATATGAATGTACTTAATGGCAGTATTTGACACTAAAAAAATGATTACAATGGTAAATTTTTTGTTATGTATATTTATAATAAGAAAAGAAATGGGGGTTTGTTTTTATACACACAAAAAGTACATCCTCTTCTATGATGAGAAAATAATAGGTGGCTGGCCATGCACCTACCAGAACATGCTTCTAACTTATTTCTGTCAGAAGAACTGGGGAGTAGGAAATAATTATCATCAAAAGTACAGGCATTACATTTGTCAACTCTTCCATTTCCCTCTAACCACTACCAAACATTACTTGTGTCTTAAAGAGTTCACTGCAGTTCTGGAACAATTTGGATGCTGCTTGGTATTTCCCAGACAATTCCTTTTTTTCCAAATATGTCTCCATATCATCTGGCTGGAAAAACAGAAAATACAAGTACTTAACTTACTTTTCACAAGTAAGATATTTAGAAGCTATATACCACCTATATTACAAATATAGTTTGGGGTTTCCTACTTTAAACATTAACAGCACAAGATGAAGACTCTGTTAGTATCCAAGACTCCAACAGTGTTAGACTCTGAAGTACAGAAGTCTAGTTTATGGCTCACAAGGGGTAGTTCCTCTAAAAATCCTAGCAAGACTGGGAAAATGTCATACTCCAGAGGATTTTTTTTTCCACAGAAAATATATTTATAAGAACTACTTGACTAAATTAACACCACCAGTGAAAAGATATACTTGTGCTCATAAGCCAAGACAGAGCACAGAATTGCTGTAGCCCTTCACAGCCCGCTGCTGACACTCTGGAAAAACATATCACTTCTGTGGCTTCACTGATCAGTTCTGTGTATTCTTCTCTGATGCCCACATGCCTGCTCTTGCCCTTCTGTTTCTAAGGTCCCATATCACATCTCTATCTATTTGTCCATCCCAGAATTTTGACCTCTGGCAATCCAAAATAATTTTAAAATTCTTAACTTGTCCTACCTATGAAGACTGGATTTTAACCCGTTTATTACAAGTTTCAAATACATAAACTTTTTAACTGTGAATTCAACTAGTAATCAATTAGGAGAAAAAGATCACCGAACAGTATTTTAAACCATATTCTGACATTATCATTTCTAAATTCTTCGGTCCTTTTGGTCCTCCTCCTATTAATCCTACCCAATGTTGTGTAACAAATGCCAAAAACAATTACCAACACCACAAAAAAGATAATTTAAAAGATAATTCTTCATCATCATCATCATCATCTGTTATCTGCCTTGTACTGATAGATGCAAAAGTAATGATGGGTAAAACTGCTGCTCCTCATCAGGAAACAAGGCAAGGACCCCTAACTGTACTAGTAGTCATGGTACCTTCACAGTCACAAACTTACAGTTAAAAGAAAAAAATGCCAGTTTTATGTAAGAATACCCTTGATGAAGCAGTAAAAATCATTAACGTTATTAAATCTGAACCTTTAAGTGCATGCCTTTTTTTTTTCTGATAATTTTTTTTAATCCTCACCCAAGGATATATTGATTTTAGAGAGGAAAGTCAGGGAGATACAGAAACATTGATCAGATGCCTCCCATACACAACCCAACCAGGGATTGAACCTGCAACCTTTTGGTACACAGGACAATGCTCCAACCAAATGAGCCAGCTGGTCAGGGCAAGTACATGCCTTTCTAATATTTTAAGACGCAAAACAGGAAGTATGCAAAAACACTATAAATGTGCTGAGATAAACACTTTCCAACTGATCTGACTTACAACCTAAATTGTCTTTTTTCATTTACTTGAAAGAATGATTGACAAACTAGTTATTCAGACTTGGTTATCTGGGTGATATTTTCTTAAAAATGGGCAAAGGAAAGCTGTCACTTCAAGGAAAACAACTGACAGTATTCATTGCCAGTGATAACTTGAATTCTTAAGCAAAAATTAGAATTTTGGAAAATTTGTTATCTGCCTCACTATGAGCTTAACAGCATCTAGTACTTTGAGGTTCTGATAAGACTGAAGAGTGATACTGACAAATACAATTTTGAGTTAATTGTAAAACGAGTTAATATTTGGAAAGCTTGTATAATTCAACCAACCAGTATTTTCTAAACGACCAAGAATAATGTTATAAAATCAAACATGGGTTAAGAGACCAAAGTACAAGACAACTATTTATTTATTTATTTATCTTTTTTTATTCCTCATTCAAGGATATGTTTTTGATTTACAGAAAGAGAGAAATTGAGACGGAGAGAGAAACACCAATATGAGAAACATCCATCAACTGCCTCTACTATGTGCCCCCACTAGGAATTCAAACCCACAACCTAGGTATGTGTCCTGACTGGGGATTGAACCCACAACCTTTCTGATGTATGGGACAATGCCCCAATCAACTGAGCCACCCGGCCAGGGTGACACACTAATTTATTTTACTATAACAGATTTTTTAAAAAGTTCACTGATATGCTTTCGGATTCCACATTACAACTAACCTTTAAGAAATTCCAGCTGTTATGTTTTGGTATGGAATCAAAGAACAATATCCACAATTATCTGAAAACATTTTAAAAGACCATTCTCTTTTCCAACTACCTACCTGTGTAAGGCCATATTTTGTGCAGATACTTCAACCAAAAGAACTTACTGCAACAGACTGAGTAAAGGATACAAGAATCTATCTGTCTTCTACTATGCCAGACACTAAGTAAATTTGCACAAATAATGCCACTCTCTGGTCTTTTTAAAAAAAAAAGAAACGGTCATTTCTCATCAAAAAATTTTATAATAACATGCACTAAGTTTATTATTGCTGTTCTGAATTAATAAATATTTCTCTATTTTCTCAGTTTTAATTTCTAATATAGCAACCTACATGAACAAAGGCTTTTGGAGTCTGCATAATATTTAAAAATGTAGGAGTTCTGGAACTAGAAAGTCTGAGACTTGCTGGCAGCCAGGTCTGCAACTTGGGAAGCATGGATCCTAGTTTCAGTTTTTCTCTGTCACAGTTACAGGGCACTCCTTCCTCTCCCGGGTCGGGATCTCATGATTTCTAGAGTCCAAGAAAAGTCTGTAATTTTATGTTCCTTACCTTGAAGGTATAGATGTCATTGTAACAATCAGCACTTTTCAGATACCAGGTTATATTCAAAGGTACATCACAAGGTTCTCCATCAACTATAAAATAAGAATCTTTGTGAATAAAAGATGATTCCCAAACCCCACATCCCATTTATTTCCTGCCAAAATGAGATACTCAAAGACCACCCCGCCTCCAAACAGAAGGTAATGAAGTAATAATCAAAAAGAACTGAACAGTCTTTGAATAAACTAAGTATTGTTATCCAGAGAAAGAAAAAGCAGTTAAGCAGTTTTTAACCTTTGAAACTGTATCTATTTTTATGTTTTAAAACCTTGATTTCTGGTTCTCTGTTGGGAAAAACCTGGAAATAAAGCAGTCCAGAGTTAAAAACAGTCTTCTATTATCATTCAAATATTTGTTAAACAGAGCACTTAAATACTATGCTATATTAAGTTGTTGAGCCAAAGACAGGAATCAGGAGGGAACAAATTACCAAGACCCTTAAAAAGGCTACATTCTAGTTGGAAAGATAAGGAGTAACAACACTAGAGATGTCACAAGACAATATTTAAAATAGTGGGGGAAAAAATTCATGGCCTAAATCTTTAAAGATAACAAGATTGGATAGGAAAAACTATGAATAAAAAGCAAACGTGGCCTAGCAAGGTAGGAACTGCAAAAGCAAAAATAAAAGAATATTAGATTGTTTTCAAAACCCACCTTATGAAAGGCCTCAAGGAACTTTATGAAATCATAAAAGCCTCATATAACTTACTAAACATAGTCTGTAATATGATATTCTAGTAGATCAAGGTATTAGTCTGAAGACTTGGAAATGTAAATCTGACTATATGACTGATTAGCTGTTTCACCAGGGAAAGTCAGTATTTTTATCTTCTTTCTTTGATTCTTGCTGTAGAAGGGAAAATATACCTGAGATACCTACTTTGGGCAAACAACAAAGATAAACGTGACTGCATCTAGGAAGCTTTGGTTCTTAACACAAGAAGCATACCTCAAGTTATAACCTTTCTCTTTTCTGTTTTAAATCGTTTTCTCAAACTAGTTTTTAAGTGACACACTTTTACAAGGCTCAATTAAAATAACACAAAAATCTGATGTTAAACAGAATTTATGGGAATGATAAAAAGAACATTGCAATCTCGCTATGACCTACTCAGAAGGACCATAAAGAGAAGGGATAAGTAAAATCCAGTAAGAGGTTCCCCCCAAACAGGAGGTCTGTGGGGAAATTTGGCTGCAAAAATACTACTATTAATGTTAAAAGACACCAGTAAGAACTTTGAATGGATGGCTTTAAGAGATAATGAAAAAGTTCCTGCCAATTCCATGGAAAGCTATATATAACACCCACAAAAGTTCAAGATCAGAGACAAGATAAATATGAGAAAGCACACAAGCAAAGTGAAAGATAATGTAGCTTTTAAGGAGCTGCAAATCCTCCAAAAACAACAAAATGTAAACAGTTCAAAATATGTAGCTTGTGTAACTTAACAAAATACCATTAAATACAGGTGAAAAAAGACTACACGTAATAAAAGCAAAGAACAGCATACAGGCTGTCAGACAAAAGACAAAATACTTCTACTCTTAAAAGCTACTCTTACCTAGTAAATCAACCTCATAAGAAAGACCAGTATGTCAAAGTAAATTTGATTTAAGTCAAATTTAAGTCATTAATCTGGAGATTATATTGTCATGGATACAGTATATTCTTCATAGAATTCTACCTGCCTCCTTCACCCCCAGTAGACTAAAACTCAACCAGAGAAGAGCCTTTTGTCACTTCCCTGCTGTCTCAAACAGTGCCTGGCACATAGTAAGTTTTTAATTACTACTTACTAAATGATTAAAAGAGTGAAATCATAGAACTATGACTTCCAACTCTGCACTTTCACAGATATGCACAGAAGCACACATGGACGACTTAAGATTTTTATCCCTGATCTTAAAATGGAGCTGCCCACGATCATTTGTTCTCTACAGTAAAACCAGTTCCAGAAATAAAAGGAAGCTTTTCTTTAATACACAATGGGATATTCTGGATTCAGAGACAGTGGTTTTTCGACTGGACAGACTGGTTTTGTTCTACATAATCCCTATTTCCTGATAATGTCTTTGAATTTCCTCTTGCAAAGATCCAAGCAGTAAAACACTCCTTTTGTAAACAAAAGATTTACTCAACATATTCATTTAAAGCCAACGATCAGACAAACCTACGTCATGGGTTCAGTAAATACCTAACAGGCACACAAAAGCAAAACCAGTGGTATCTCTGTAACTCAGAACAGATCAAAACACCATGCCAGCGATACACCACACACCTTGTCTAACTACACAGCTGACCCCTGAGCAACATGGTTGGAACTACACGGGTCTGTTTATACATAGATGTTTTCAATAAACACCTGTACTGTTTTCATCAGCAGTTAGGAGTTCACAGACACAGAGTGCTGCCTGTATGCATTGTTCTACACCATTTTATACAAGGGCACAAGCATCTGGGGCGGGGGGTCTTGGAACCAGTCTAACCCCCACGGATACTGAACAACTTAAGTTTTGAGGGAGTCAAAAGTTATACATGGATTTTTTGACTGCATGGGACATGGGAGGCCCTGACTTCCTCATTTTTCAAGGGTCAACTGTATAAACACCAGAAAAACGAGAAGAAAGTAGAATTTACCCAAGGAAGTATTCTGAAGATTATTCAGTGAAAGGACCTTAGTTATATACATATGCTTCTGCCTAGATAATACTGGACTATTAAATTTCAGAACTTATGTTGAGAGTAAGTCATCAGAAATAGAAAATAGGTAATTTAAAAGTTTAAAAATCACTCAAGAACTCAAACAAAAACTTCACGAAATACAAAAACTCACACTTCAGGGAAATAGTGGTATTTTTGAAGAGGATCTTTCCAAAGCTAAAGTAGTTTTTCCCCTGCAAAGATAAAGGAGAGAAAGGTAATTAGCATGAGATCACGTTAATTCCCAAAGCATAATATAAGTGGCATAAAAACCTACATTTATAAAATGCTCAAGTTAGTTTTCTTAACAAAAAGGGAATCAATAGCCTTCCTTTTAGTAAAATCCCACCATATCCAAACCGCAGGATGTTGAAGCTTGGTACAGACATTTTTCCGCCACAGGCCATGAGGCAAGAACTCTGGAAGGCAGGCAGCTAGAAGTCCCAACTTAAATCTTCATAGAAGGTACGCCTTAATCAACTCACCCTCTTTACTCACTCATCACTGGTCAGAATAACCAGTAATTTCTTCAAATAAACAAACTATTCTATGAGCAAATAGCCCGATTTAATTCATTTTAGTAACCAGTACCTAAAATTGGGAACCTGAAGATCTTCACCAAATGAACAAAAGCTATAATGCTTGCCATGTAAAAGCTCAAATAAGATTTGGACATTACAACCAGTGAGGAGAGCAAAATGAAACAAAAAGGCACTATGGTTTTAAAAAGACTAATAATGATTTTTGGCATTTCCTGCCTGCATCTAATTTTTTGTCTGCTCACAGGACTACAGTTCTTACTCAAAGGAAGTATAAAAGGGGGTAGGAGGCAGAAAAGGTAACCTATCTAGTTAAGTGTCCAAACGAAAGACTAGCCTTACCATATCAAATTTTAGAATACTATTTCTTCCATTTTAGCCATTCTTGTATTAGAATACATATTTTTTATGCCTAGGCTTCTTAATCACACGGCAAAGCTCAGAATAACCATTTCAAAGTTTAAACGAAATCGTACAACTTCGTAAGTAGAACTATTCAGCAACAACAAAAGTGCAGAAGGGAAGAAAGACGCCTATTTACATACTCCTTCATCCGACGCGGGGTCACTGAATTCTGTAAAACTTCAGCTTACCTGTCTCAAGTCAGGCACTGAAAGGTCTCTGTGCTAAGAAACCGTTCCACCACTCCACTCCTGATGTGGCGCTGACATTCCTGCTAGCCTACCCATAGAGGTTTCCGGCTTCCCGCTCCAGGGAGGGGGGACCCGTTAACCAGCGACCAGGGCGCTCCAGCAATCCCACCCCTTGGGGAGCCGACTTCTGCAGAACTTTCATGGACCCCTTGGGCCGCCGTAGCCCCACCCCTCGCTCCTCCGGGCTCAGATGCCTTGAACACTCACCGACGGTATCGGAATATGCCACTTGGATCGGTCAGTAGCGGCGACGAGTATCGGTCCTACACCAAAAAGCGACAGTGGGGAGGGCTGAGCCCCCAGAAGAAGAAGAATGACAGGCAGCAACTGAAGCCACGCAGCCGCCGCCATCTTCACAGTCACGGAGCGTCTACCGAAAGCATTTCACCTTCTTCCGGTTCGTCTCGCCCTCTTCCGGCTCCGCTCCGGGGAAGGTGGGGGGCGGAGCAGCCGGATCCTCGAAACCTCGCGAGCCGCGTTGGGCGGCTCAGCTGCCCCTCCTTCCTGAAGTCGTCACTGTTTGTTGGGAGTCTGTGGAGGAACTGCGCAGGCGTCGTCCTGTCAAAACCTGGTCACCTTAGCGAGTTCGGGTGATCTCCAGAAACCTCTCCGCCTCAACCGGCTCTTCTCCTCTGTCCTATCCCTTAACGGGTTTGGGGACCAGGTAAGCATCCCATGTAGTGTTTGGCTCTTTCCTCCTGCTGTTCACTCCAGCCCCTTATCCCGCTTAAGTCAAAGACAGACTTTGGGACCAGAAGTCTGGGAAAGCCGAAGTAGGCTGGTTGCCTGTTTGGGGTCTAGTAGTGAGTTCCCGGTTTCTGAGAGTAACAAGCAAAGACTGAAATTTGGCGGTGGTGCAGTATAAGCGATTACTAAACCGGATTATGTAATAGATAATCTCTTTAGAAAGCCCTTTCTAGCCCTGAAAAGTATCACGCTACTGTAGAGTTTGAGCGGAGAACATAAAGCTCCAGTAAAGACCTGGCTGGCACTTCTCACTCAAAATTAAAAACAGGGAGAAAGTCGGTCAGTTTTCAATAAATGGCGTGACTGTCACTGAGATAGACCTGCAGAAGCTTCGCCCCTGTCAGGCAGACCACCTCGGTACTTCATGGTTCACAGGCTGGAATTTTCAACCTCTAGAACTCTGAGTACGCCCCCTCTGCTGCAAAGACCTGTCCGGTTCCTAACGAAAGCAGTTTCTCATCAGTCACCCATTACCAAGAAAAATGTGCTAAGTGAAGTAATTCCCTGTAGAAACACTCGTTTGTCCTGGAAGTTCCAGGAGGAAGAGTAGAGTTGTCACTGCTTAAGGACCTGGAGGGGACCCCCATTTCCCAGAAACCTGACCGTGGTGAAGTGCTGGTGGTGATTTCGAAAGAGACCTCTCCGCGCGCTTGAAAAGATCACCAGACTGAGAAGTGACTTGGAAGCCATGGAAGTACCCGTAAAAGAGGAAATAAGGTGAGGACCCAGTGATCCTGAAGGGACGGACTCCGGGGCCCCCGGAGGCAGGGGATAATACCTGAAAGTACCTAAAAGCAAAATTCTGACTTTGAAGGTTTTATTGTTTGAATCCACTTCTTATTTGCATGCTCTATATTTGTGTACTTTATCTTTTTCTCTCAGTTCCCCAGGGATTAGTGGATATTAATAGCTAGACCCTCCTAAAATACTTTCAGGATGGTTGACAAAACTGGAAGAGCTGCGATCAGACTCTAACACATGAAATTTCAAGCATGTTGCTTACCAGGTTTGTCTGTATCCGCCTCTTCCCCTCTCTCTCCAGAGCTCATTCTTCAAAACTCAAAAGAGGAGACTGCAAATTTCTTAATCTTTGCACACTTATTAAAAGAAACAGTGACAAAGACTGCTTCTATGATAAACAGTTTTTTTAGTATGTCCAAATGTATCTCCCTGGGCTTGTTTTCATAATATTTTGATAATGGTATTCAGTCATAGCTTTAATCATGGACATGCTGACTACAACTGCATTCAGCCACATCTCTGCATGAAAGCCAATGGTTCCCCCCCTTATATCCTATAGTTGTCTTAATTAGCATATGTTAAATACATAATTTCAGTTAGCAATATCCATA
Organism: Micronycteris hirsuta; assembly: GCA_004026765.1. Taxonomy (NCBI): domain Eukaryota; kingdom Metazoa; phylum Chordata; class Mammalia; order Chiroptera; family Phyllostomidae; genus Micronycteris; species Micronycteris hirsuta. Next base: position 43,091 of record PVJI01001566.1, on the reverse strand, counting down.
CATCTTGTTCATGCTCTATTCCAGAAACAACTCTCTGGAAACTTGGTCTGAAAAAAGCACTGACACCTAGATTGTCAGCATCATCTTAAAAAGCAAATGATTTTTCTCCTACACCTGTTTCTATTCTTGTTCTTGCACGTTGCACATGTCTCTGTTGTAGAACGTCAGGTAGATTTGTGATTGTGGGTTAGGCTCTCACAGAAATCTTGGACATAGCCCTTCATATCTTCCTCAGAGCTTAGCACTCAGTAAGAATATCCTGAAAGTATTTTGTTGAATAAATAAATGTATGGATTGTTTTTGTTTGTTTGATTTAGTGGGGGAGGGGTGTTTGTTTTTGTTCCTTCAGATTTTATTATTATAGTCATAGCCTTTCACTTATTATGTTACTGATAAATTTGGGTTCTTATCTCCTGATATAAAAGAATTTAGACCAGGGACACTGATAAAAGCACAGGCAGGCCCTGACTGGTGTGGCTCAGTGGGCTGGGCGTCCTCCTGCAAACCAAAGGTCCCTGGTTCCATTCCCAGTCAGAGCAGAAGCCTGGGTTGTGGGCCAGGTCCCCAATAGGGGGCGCACAAGAGTCAACCGATCAATGTATCTCTCCCTTTCTTTCTCCCTCCCTTCCACTCTCTAAGAGTAACTAAATAAACTCTTTTTTAAAAAATAAAACACAGGAAGATTTATTGAGGCTCTGCAGAGGGCAAGAACACTGATAGGTTCCAGGTTCTAAGCACCAATTGTGGGGCTCAGTGTTTATACGTAGAAGTTGGTAGGGTTAACCAGAGAGTTGGTTAGCAGGCTTCTCCTTTTTTGGAACACTGATGTCTGAGTATATGTCAGCAAAGAGAGGCATCATCTGGGATTGTGCAACACTTATGAGATGCGGGAAGGGACTTTCCCCGTCAGGTACTGAGTCGGTCTCTGTGGTTGGTGACTTGGCTTTAGATCTGAAAAACAAACTTAAAAGAAGTGAGGGTAGTTCCTGGACCACTGTTTTGTAACTACCTATTGATGACTGCTATAGTACTGGCAGGGCTTGACTTGATGGAGCAATTTTGGGGAACATATTCCACCTGTTTCGATTATTTTACTTTTTTAATTGAATTTATTGGGGTGACATTGGTTAATAAAATTATATAGTATACAAGTATTGTATTGTGTGTTCACCACCCCAAGTCTCCTTCCATCACCATTTTTTACTCATTATTTTGAAAGAATCCATCCTCATAAGTAACAGTGCTCTTTTTCTATCGCTTTCAGAGTAGTCCCAGAATGTCATGTTTTGTTGTTTACCTTGGATGGCTTTAAAAAGGATCTTGTTCTGTAGCGCATTAGTGTGTTATGTTGTGGCCGTGACACAATTTTGCATTGCAGAGGTTTACTTCCCATGGGTTTGTGTTTTTTTGTTTTTTTTTTAAGATTTTTATTTATTTTACTTACCTGACAAGGGAGATACCATGATCATGAAGATGATTTTCCTAGGACGAGGCTCACCCATTGCACTCAGGTGTACCAACCCCTGTGATTTCCCCAATGTCGGAAATTTGACTGCATAATTTGTGGTAGTGGGTGACTGCATTTGTGCACTTCCCTTAAAAAAGAAAGATTTTTATTTATTTTTAGAGAGAAGGAAGGGAGGGAGAAAGAAAGGGAGAGAAACATGCGCAAGAGAAACAGGTTGCCTCTTGCAAGCCTCCAACTGGGGGCCTGGCCCCAACCCAAACATCTGCCCTGACTGGGAATCAAACTGGTGACTTTTCCATTCACAGGCCAGCACTCAATCCACTGAGCCACACCAGCCCAGGCTACTTCCCATGCTTACACTGTAGTTAGAGAAGGTACAAAAATTGGGTTCACAAACCTTATGTAAAATAACTTTCTTTTTTAAAAAAAGATTTTATTTATTTACTTTTAGGGAGTGGGGTAGGGAGGGAGAAAGAGAGGGAGAGGAACATCAATGTGCAAGAGATACATTGATTGGTTACCTCTCACACACCCTGAAGTGAGGACCTGGCCCAAAACCCAGACATGTGCCCTGACTTTGAATTGATCCAGAGACCTTTCTGTTCTCAAGACGGCATTCAATCCACAGAGCCGCACCAACTAGGGCTAAAATAACTTTCTTAAAATGTCTGTTTACTTAGTGTTGAAGATGAAGCTGTGGACGAAAGCATTTTCAAAGACTGCAGCAAGATTGCTTTCTATAGGTAAGGAGAGAAAATGTATTACTTAGATGAAAACATTTCTGAGAATATTTCTAAATTGATGTGTAGTAAATTTTTGAGAACCAATAGGATTTCTAAGGAAAGAGCCAATTAAGAAACTCAGTAATTAAGGAATTTATCAGACATTTGCCTTTAACTTTATATACTTACTACTATGGTATCTAAATTTTTTAGTAAACAGGCAGTTTATTTTAAAAGTCAGTGTTTTTAAACTGATGTTGAAATTTTATGTCTTTGAGTAGATAATACATTTACATGGTTCAAAAATCAAATAAATGAAAAGATGTACATTGAAAAGTACTATTTTCATTCCTGTCCCCTTCCACCCAATTCCACATCTTGTCCTTTTAACCAGATTAACTAACCTCTTATTTATCCTTCCAGCATTTCTTTTTGTTGACTGGATATAGTCTCATATCACTACCCTTCCCATACCAAGTAGTTTTTTATATCTACTTTTGTATACATCTTTTTTTCTCCTTCATAGTTTATTCTAAAGAGCTCTGCATGAGTGTATGGAGATTGCCTTCTCTTTTTAGAGCTATGTAATATTCCATTTGGGTAGACGGTACTATAGTTTATTCAGTTTTTCTCATATTGCTAGGTTTGGGGGTTGTTTTACTATAAGAACACTGCCACATTGAAAAGCTGTACATATGTCATTTTCTTCACATGCAAGTATATTTATAGGGTGAATTTCTCAGAATGGAATTACTGGGTCAAAGAATAAATGTATTGGAAGTTGTAGCTATTACCAGATCCATCCACAAGGACTATGTCGTTTTATACTTCCATCACTGCTCTATAAGATTGCCTGTTTCCCCAGAGTCTTACGGGATCCTGATATTAAAATCACCAAAAATTGTATCATATATTATAACTTTCTAATTTATTCACCTGCTCTAGAAGAAGAAAATCATATCATTTTAATTTGAACAAGTACTGCAGAGGGAACTCTATAGTGAATTCCTGGTCACCTTGTTAAACCACTAGATTATACTCAATTTCCATTAGAATTTATTGAGTTTCTATTAAAGTATACATTGCCTGGAAAGAGGGAGTGAAATTAATAAGCTAATAAATGTCATCCATGAAAACTGCCCCACCTTCTCAATAAAAGGGACAAAATACCATCCTTGAATAGTGTCATATTGAACAATTTTATTAGTATTTTCTCATTACTATTAATTTTATTAGCACTCTAATAACAAAGTACTCCTCTTAATACTTTATTGGAGTACTAATACTGTCTGTGCCCAATTCACTCACTATCATATAAATTTTAATGACTTCATCATGGTAATATAGTCTGTTGGGTGCTGACAATCACAGTAATTCTCAGGCATCTGTATACTCCATACCTGTAGGCGTCAGAAACAGCAGCTCTCCAAGAAGTCCACTTATCAGGCATTACTTGATTCAGTCACAATAGGCAAAGACAGCACCAAGTTCCGAATCATCAATGAAGCAACTAAGGTGAGATACAAGTATTTTCTACAGAGGATTATTTATTTCTATATTTATTTGTGTTGAATGGAGTAAATTTCCACAAAGGCTAATTAAAACGATGTATGTTCTAAAAATAAACTTTATTAGACAAGTACTATAATCTTTTTCATATCTATAATAATGTTACTCTAAAAGTAATATGAATATCAATATATAGATTGCCTGTATATCAGATGCTTTCCTAGATGTTTTATAAATGTTTTTTTCTTTCAAAATACATCTAAAAGACACATTGTGTTATCCCCAATTTTCAGATAAGGAAATTGAAGTCAAAAAACCACTTGCTCAAAGTCAGCTGGTGACCAGAATCTTTGTTAGTGACAGCTAGTAACCAGAATTGTCACCTGCACTGTGGACTCTGTCGAGCATCCATGCTCTTTCTATCGCTGTTACACAACACGCAGTTGCGCGTGCAGCCTCAGCGTGGCACCGATTCCGTGAATGTCCAAACCTCAAAATGTGGGTCGGCAAGGGGAACAAGGGGCTGTGCAGTTGAAAAACCTAAGTCACAATGTTCCATCTCCTAATCTGCTTTACTAGCAGATCACCATAGTTATTATATTCTGAAAAAATTAGAGTATTATTATATCCTAAATTCTTGTCCTCACTTGTCAAGTCACCAGACTATTTCAGATGGGCCAGTCATGGAGGAACTGCTATGGTCTGGGTGAGGACGTGTGGCTATGCATGAAAACCTGATCAGGCTTCCAACCTGACCCTCATTTCCAGATCCTCCCCATCTTTCAAAGGCATCCTAAGCTTTTAAGGCCTCTCAGACCAATCTGGCTTAATTGGTAACTCGTGAAACTGAAAGACAGTTAAAACCATGTGGTCTAGACCCTTAATAGCTTGGATACTAACTCTACCAACTCTCCAACAAATCCCAGTTCTGGAAAGCAGACTGAGAAGAAATCCCCACTTTCACAGCAAAGCTGAGATCTCCTTGTGACTGCAATAGTTCTGGTTCTACAGTACCACGCCAAGGAATCTACAGTACTCAGAGAAGGTGGAACAAAAACTACCCTGAACATCAGGGTGTTCTCTATAACATTTGTAAGGTCATAATTTAGCAAAGGGTTCCAATGTATTCTCAGACAGGAGGAGCAATTACTCAGTGAGGAAGGCTATCTTCCTTATGAAGTTTTAAAGATTTTAGCTTATTGCATAGATATGGAACTTTCTAACATAACCTTCTCGCCCGAATTCAAAATAGAGGCCAGAATCATATCCACAGTTTTGTGTTCTCTATCCCTGTTCCCTGTCCCCAACTTGTAGTTACTTAAGGATGTAGTTGTGGCAGTACACTGAGTTCATCTCTCTTAGCTACTCAGATGGGATGGTTAGCCTTTCTCTAAAATTCAGTGCTGCTGCTTTTACCACCCATTTTTTTTCTGGAGGAATTTGCCCGCTTTGTGTTCTCAGTTCATGGTATTCCCAAAGTCATAGATCCTCTACTGCTGATCGAAGTCTCCCAAACTACACATCCTTTTGTAGCCTAGTTTGATAGCTGTTCATGGGAAAACATGGGGAAGCACTGATTTCTTTCCTGGAGAGTCACCTGCCATTTTCACATGGTCTAATAGCCTGACACCCAGCCAATCCCCTGTATTCAGGGTCAGCAGAGGCAGTTGGCTCCAGGAAATGCAAGGAGTCCACCAGAGGCCTTCCAAGGAGTTCTTAGGCCTGCTATGAGATGTCACGTACATTTCCTGTTTCATTTTTCTTGTTATTTGTTCATTTTCCTTCTTGTCTCCAATGTATCTAACCCTAGAGAGCTGTAGCTGTCTCACGGTCAAGGCAAGAGCCCCTTTCCATTCTTGGGGAGGCTTAGGATATTGAGCACCACCTGAACAATCCAATGTCATGATGATACATGCTAAGGAAAAGTAAATGAGGCAAAAGCAACCTGAATACCAGTGTGTGCCAAATGCAAATTCTCAATACAGCTTGATACCAGAGCAGTTAGCGGTAGATCCCCACATATGGCCTTTGAAGGCTATAGATCAGTTTATCTGCACACACCTCTGTTTGGATCCTGAAAATGCGAGGGGTAATGCGGTTCAGATCAGATGCCAGAACTAGAGCCCACCGGATCTGGATGCCTTCAGCAGAAAAGAAACCACAGCCCAGAACGACCCATAGGACCTCAGCACAAGACTGCATGTGACTCAGAAGAGTCAAACTAAGGAGCCCAACAAGCAAGGTCAAGTTATCCAGGATGTCAGCAACATGGCTCCCAAGACTGAGAACTTGGAGGACCCCTTGAAACAGACCTCATCTTCAGGTATTGGAAATATCAGGGCTACATGCCGGGAATCTACATGCTTTCATCTCAGGCAAATGCATGCAAACGTATACGTTTTGGGATGTCACCCTGAAACTCTACCAAACTCCACTTTAATGACCTCATTATTACTTGAACTTGAGATGACTAATAGGGATTTAAGATTTTATGCCCTAGGTCAGTTTGATAGGGACCAAAAATCCAGACAGTAATCTCTGAAGTTGTCTGAACCTTGCGTCACACTCACTGCATAGTCAAGGAGCCCCCACTAGAGGTTGTTTCTAGGGCGAGATTGCTGGTCCACGGGTGATTTCACATTGGAATATGGTAAGAGTGTGTCTGGAGATTTAAAGCTGCATACATTCACTTATTCAAAATACCAGCTTTTTATTTCAGATTCAGAGAGACAGAGCCCAAGATCTAAGAGGATCCTATTCAGCTCATAGCTACAGTTCTCAGATTTCACTGATGAGGCAGATTCTGACAAATCCAGCATTTTTAGTGCTTGCCTACCCCCACACCATTAAAACTCTTGCTTAAAGCAATAACTTTGTTAGGTCTGTTAATTTTTGGAATCCTTCTTTCTAATCCCCTACCTCCAACCTTCTTCTTAAGAAGACATCAGAAAACAGAACAAGGCTTCATTCAATATTGTCTTAGCTCAGGCTGCCATAACAAAATACCATACTTAAAAAACACATCTATTTTTCCCAGGTCTGGAGTCTGGAAAGTCCAAAATCTAAGTGTCTGTCAGGGACCCTAGCTTATAGATTGTCACCTTCATGACCCCACCCCCATGACCTCATCTAAACCTAATCACTTCCCAAAGGCCCCATCTCCAAGTGCCATCACACTGAGGGTTAGAGCTTTAACATGTGAATTTGAGGGAGACGCAGTTCAGTCCATAGTGATGTTACAACACAAGCTGAAGTGTTGCCCTGTGTGTTGCCTCCAGGTCACGCTCTGGACACCTAGGCTTTGAAGAAAAACCGGTTGTAGGTTCAGATGTATAAGTTTTCTCACATAGGGTCCCAGTATAGTATCTTGCCTATTTCTGATGACAGGATAATAAGGTAGATATTTGATAAAGAAGCTTCCAGAAGAAAATCTAAAAAGAAAGGACTTACCAGAAGAGAATTGACAGCTTTTTTAGAACTGTTTTTTTGTTGTTGTTGTTGTTATCAATTTTTTAGATTCAGTAGAAATTTGACCTGAATCGAAAAACAGAGATCTAGTCTTACAACATCAGAGCAGGGAAATGTATGCTGTCTTCCGAGTTTAGCTAAAAAGCCACAAACCTGTGTTTGACCTATTTCATATTGCTAGTTTTGATGCTTTCTGCTGACATGCATACTTTCTTTTGCAGCCCGTTTGCACGTTTTCAACAGACTACACTTCTAGCAGCTTCTCCGAGGATGCAGGGATATCTCTGAGCCCCTCAATGAAGTTACCCTTTGTTTCTTCATCTAAGCCCGATGAAAATGGGACTTTGCCCAACCAGCCACCTTCTCAGCAAATGAGGCACAAATACCATCTGTTAACCAATACTATTTCTGCAGAAATGGCCAGGAACTGGCATTTAATTTGGAAACTAGCCCATCAGAAGCACACCTGGACAGGCCAATTGTACTTGGGGAACGGGCATTAACCCGGCATGAACTGGCTAACATTCTCCATGGAGAATCAGTGCTTGCAGTAAACCAACCGGTTGCAACTGTGGAAGGGGCAATTGGTGCCCTACAGCAATTTAATGAAATCTTAGTTCATCTGTGAATCCTGGGAGGTCTTGATCAATAGCTGAGATAGGTTATTGCTCACTCTTCTAGGCCTCTTAGGACAGCTGTTCTTATAGTATAGTAGAGAGACCTGGTGCCAGAGGAAAAACGAGAACTCTATCCATCAAGGAGAATTTGATGGGGTCATAATTTCCCTTCTTAATACCCACTGCCATTTAAATATGTGTTTTAGGGATATTTGGTATCTCAGTCGTAGTCTACTAGTTATGATTCCCAGTTCTCGGTGAACAAAAAGTTTTTCTAGAATTGTGATCAAGCCACTACTTGAATACATAAACAAGGCTGTTTCTATTTCTACCACCATAATTTTTACAACCTGTCTGATATTTTTGTCCATGTGGCAAAAAAAATTATATTTATGGGTGATAAACTACCTGGTTTTGTATTGAGTATGGGAGAAGTCAGATAGGAAAAGGGAATTAATACTGTTTCCCAAACTATGAGAGATAAGCCTCTGAATAAAGGTTTATGAAAACCAAGTAGAGACTCGTGGTACTAAAAGGAACCTACAAAATATATTCCTTTCTCTGAAGACTTGTCTCATCTTCTCAGTATAGATAGACATTTACACATCTTAAATATTTTTAAGGGAATGAAAACTGTGGTGTCTCATTTAAAATGTTTAGTTGTATGTTTCTTCACATATTTTACATAAATCCACCTTGGTAAAATTTGAGCGTAACTGCTACTATTACCTAAGTATTAACACTAAATAATTCTTAGTTTAAGTGATCTAATTTCTGTAACTTATCTTCTTAACATAATCTTTCATTGTCATTTCCAGTCATCACTAATAGGAGGAAGAGAATGAATAACTTATTTGTATATTATTATTTAATAAATGCCCAAACAGGTTCCTAGAGAAGAAGAGGAACACCTAGAAGTTCCTAATGTTTTAGATAGAAGAATGTAACTTTCATGTCCAGACTTTTTGACAGAGCAAGGTTCTGGTGAAAGACTTGGGCAATGGCTGGCAGTTAGGAACTCCAGGGAAGTGTTTTATAAACTGTCATCCACAGAGCCCTGAAAATTCCAGGCAGGTGTCAGGTTCAGTTCAGGGAGGGGAGGGGGCTTAACAACAGGGGCTGTGAGCTACTCCTCACTGTCTTCAACACAAGTAGCTTTACTTACTGGACTTCTGAGAGTACACTGCTGTTTAAAAAAAAAAAAGTTTTAAGCCACTAAAAACATCATGAGCCAGGTCATAGGAGCAAATGTATACTAAGGTCTAAGAACATTATGTGCTTGGAACATGAAGCTATGCTGGTGACGTGAAATTAGAATGGATCTAGATACTGACCTTGAGAAGGGTTGTCTAACTGAAAAAATTAGCTTGCTTAATTAAGTTAAAATGACAACAGAATGGGGCTTTTGACTCTGCCTCATATATTTGGTTGCATAAGTTCATTATGTTAAAAGCAGAGTTATTGCTGCCTCCTCTCATACAATTAGGATTCTTTCCTGGGATGCAGCCTCAAGAACATACAGACCAGTCTTTGGTTTTAAAAAACAATATTTTTAAAGAAAGCGATTTTACTAAAAATGGAAGGGTCTCTGAGTGCATAAACGAGATGCAATTTGTTCATCATATATAGACAGACAACCTACATACCCCTTGCTTAGCATGGTTTTGCCCACCCAGAGTCCCTGAAGGCCCTGCTCAAATCCCTCTTCCTCCAGAGAGAGATCGCAGAACGCTTTCCTTCTAGTCCTCATCAATAGTCCCCCACCTTGTTCTCCTGCAGCACTGTCCTTGTCCTCCTATCTCAGCAGAAAATGCTTCATGTTTACTCCGTGTATTTCGCCTCCTCTAAATTGCAATCTCCCTAAGAGTGTAGCCTTCCTTTTTACAACAAATAGCACAGTGTTAGATGCCAAATAAACGTTAGCTGAATTGACTTTGAGAGAACAGTGGAAATGCACATCTAATTTGGGAGGGGATACATAATCTAATGATTTTAGCTTTATATTTGGACACTTTCAAATTTGGAATTCTGATGGCACGCTTAAGTATTGATAATTCAAATATACAAAAGAACATTAAATGTAAGCAGTAATTACTATATGATTGGGGTAAGGGGAAAGGGGAGGTAATTTATCAAAGACTACAGACTTCCAACTAAGATGAATAACTTCTGGAGATCTAATGTACAGTAATATAGTGATGATAGTTAATAATACTCTATTTTATACTTAAAAGTTGCTAAGAGAGTAGATCTTGAATGTTCTCACCACAAAAAGGAAATAGTATATGAGACATGACACAGGTGTTAGCTAAGGCTTTGGTGGCAATCATTTTGCGATGTATAAGTGGATCGAATCAACACGTTGTACACAAACTACACAGTGTTATATGCCAATGGCATTTTGTAAATCTGGGACAAATAATTACAGTATGATCACTACTATATCATAACCCTGTCTTAAAAATGTCTGTAAAAGCAGCCACTGTCACTGCCACTGCACTATTTACCTGGTCACTCTTGAATGCCATGTCACTGTTTAAGTGCCCCGACTACTTGGCTATATTCCCCAAAGCAAGTTCCAGTAACATCGTGTGTTTTGGTGTTGCTTTGATATTCTCCTACTTCCTGGCCTTTAATTACACCAGCCTGCTCTGCGCTACGTCACAGCCTAACACGCTTAGCCTTTCATTTCACAGACGTTACAGTAACAGTAGATGTCCCCAGTTGTAACCAGAATTTGGCATCATATTTGATGAAGGATTTGCGACCCACCAAGGTGTCATGGTACAGCAGTTGAAAACCACAGTCTTAAAATATTTCTCCAATCTAGATGTCTCATTTTCTAAGCTTAATCCAGCCCCTTGTACTTTCAGGTTTTGTTGTTCTGTGTTTTATTTTTCAAATTCTGTATTCTCTGTATAATTCTGTGTTGCTTCTATCCCCCACTGTAAGCAGAATTTTACCCAAGTTCCCCAGCCTCTTGAGAAAATTCCCTTATGCCCAGGTGCACAGAAGGTACCTTGATTTTATTATTTTTTTTTATTTATTTTTAGAGAGAGGGGAAAGGAGGGAGACAGAGAGGGAGAGAAACAGCAATGTATGGTTGCCTCTCACATGGCCCTCACGGGGACCTGGCCTGCAACCTAGGCATGTGCCCTGACTGGGAATCGAACCGGGACTGCCTGGTTCCCAGCCCACGCTCAATCCACTGAGCTACACCAGCCAGGGCTAGGTACCTTGATTTTAGTGCAACAAGCCTCATTGGTCTGCACGAGAGAGCCCCGATAACCACCGGTTCACTCTAAACTTTTCTACTCTGTGAGTTGTTACCCTTAATCTTCCATTCAGCTGGAATCCGATTACTCTAGTTTTAACACCTAACTCTTATTCTCAAGATATCTGTCAGCAGTACAGTGGTCATATGTCCCAGTTTTGCAAGAGAGCAATTTCAGTTTATAGCTGTCATCTGGTGTAATTATTAACAGAGACCTCTCACTCTTAAAGGTCCTGGCCCTGACAATTGTATGTTTGCCCAGCCACAGAACATAGAAGGGTTTCTTGTCTCCACCATAGGTCTGTTCAAGTGGCCAAGCAAGTACATACATGGATTTGGGAGCTTTTTTCTTCAAGTTGCCATTGTTCTCCAGTTCGCTTGGCCTGAATAATTTAAACATGGCTTTCTAGTTATTGTTATTTGATTGTAGAACTGACCGGGGTACCATATGGAAACCAATCGTATATGTCTGTATCCAGGTTCCTCTTTTGGCTGAAGTTTTTGGTATAGAGGGAAATATTTTCAGGCTTAAAATCAATGAAGAAACTCCCCTGAAGCCCAGGTATGAAGTTACCGATGTCCTCACAAGCAAGCCAAATACTGTAAGGTAAGCCAAGGATCGAGATATCTTGACTACACCCTCGATTTATTATTGTATCATACCTTGAGCAGTAGATTTTGTGTGCACCTCACATTTTATCTCTTCAAATCTACAGTCATTTGCAGAGTTAGTTTCCATTTTGTATGTCACCTATTCTGTTTCCTCTTCACCTACCGCCTGGCTCATCAGCACTTTATTAATGGGTAGAGCCAGAGCTTTTGATCCCTGCTCTCCTCACAAAGCAAACAGTTGATCAACCAGACTTTTGGGAGCAAGGAGAAGAAGAGCTATTTAATGTACTCACTTGGATTAGCATCAGGGCTCCAGAGATCTAGTACACCAGCCAAACTCCCATGCTTATAGTAATCTGTGCGGTTAGATTGACTCACTTTTAATTAAGGGAAGTCTCAGAAGTCTAAGATGTCATTTGACTTGAAGGCAGAGATTAATTAATTAATAATTAGTGTCTAGGTAAAAAAAATCTTTGGGGATTAAAGCATTTTCATGTACTTCTCAGCACACTTTCCAGTGATATTTCATCTTGGTTCTGCTGTTGATTTCTGTTATTTTTCCATATTATTGCACTAAAGGAGTATAAGATTATGCCAGATGCTTTCATTTTTCACTACATCATTATTATAGTTTTATGCAGATTTTTCCCATGAAAAATAATTTCCATTATTTCAATGAAGATAAAAGATCAATAGATTAGAAGGAGGAATTAATTCAGTTATGATAGAATCATCATAAATTTTAAATATTTCTCTTCGTTGAGCCACTACTATATGCCAATATTTAGGAAACAGGAATTAAAAAGAAACTGTTCTCGCCCTGGCTGGTGTGGCTCAGTGGAATGAGTGCTGGCCTGAGCATCGAAAAGTCGCTGGTTTGATTCCCATTCAGGGCACATGCCCAGCTTGTGGGCCAGGCCACCAGTTGGGGGCATGTGAGAGGCAACTGATCAATGTATCTCTTACATGTTTCTCTCCCTCTCTCACTCCCTTCCCTTCTCTCTAAAAGTAAATAAATAAAATCTTTAAAGATAAATAATATGCTCAAAAAAACTGTTCTCAAGGCTTTGCAGTTTGGCAGAGAGTGTATATGTAATATACACACACATCTCCGCTTGGCCGCGATATGTTACTTTTTACTATCCTGGAGGCTTCACTTAACTAGTAGATCATTTAATATTTTTGAATCTGTGTTCATAAGTAAGATTAGACTGTAGTTTTCTTTTGTATGTATGTGTATTTTCTTTTTAAAAATTTTTATTTATTGATCTTTTTTAGAGAGAGGAAGAGGGAGAGAAACAGAGACAGAGGCAGAAAGAGAGAGAGAGAGAGAACATCGCTTTGTTGTTTCACTTATTTATGCAGTCATTGGTTGCTTCTCATGTGTGCCCCTGACTGGGGATCAAACCTGCAACCTTGGCATTTTGGGACAATGTTCCAACCAACTGAGTTATCTGGCCAGAGACATTTCCTTTTTTTATCTGTATATTTCATTGTGTGCTCACCACCCAAGTCAAATCTTCTATCACCACGTATTTGACCCCCTACACCCTTAATATCCCTTTTACCCCCTGCCCTGGTAACCACCATACTATAGTTTGTGTTTATGAGTTTTTGTTTGTTTGTCTTGTTTGTTTATTACTTTCATTTCTATATCCCACATGAAAGAAATCATATGGTTCTTTTTTTTTAAGATTTTATTTTTATTTATTTTTAGAGAGAGGGGAAGGGAGGGAGAAAGAGAGGGAGAGAAACAGCAATGTATGGTTGCCTCTCACATGGCCCTCACTGGGGACCTGGCCCGCAACCCAGGCATGTGCCCTGACTGGGAATCGAACCGGGACCGCTTAGTTCCCAGCCCGCGCTCAATCCACTGAGCTACACCAGCCAGGGCCATATGGTTCTTTTTCTGTCTGACTTACTTCACTTAGCTTGACGTTCTCAAGACTCATCCATGTCACGAATGGCACTATCTCATCTTTTCTTATGGCTGAGTAGTATTCCATTGTATATGTACCATATCTTCTTTATCCAATCCCCTATCAAAGGGCACTTCAGTTATTTCCATGCCTGGCCATTGTGAATAATGCTGCAGTGAACATTGGGGTGCATATGTCTTTGTAAATAAATGTATTTAAAATTTTCAGGTAGACCCAGAAGTGGAGTTGCTGGGTCAATGGTAATTCTATTGTTAATTTTTTTGAGGAACCTCCATGCTGTTTTCCATAGTGGCTGCACCAGTTTACATTCCCACCGGCAGTGAATGAGGGTTCCTGTTTTTCCACAATCTTGCCAACACTTGTTATTACTAGTCTTGTTGAGATAATAGTCATTCTAACAGGTGTGAGGTGGCATTCATTGTAGTTTTGATTTGTATTTCCCTAATAGCTAGTGATTTGCATTTCCCTAATAACCAGCATCTTTTCATGTATCTGCTAGCCATTTGTATATCTTTTCGGGAAAAGTATCTGTTCAGGTCCTCTGCACATTTTTTAATTGGTTTTGGTGTTGAGTTGTATGCATTCTTTATATATTTTGAATAGTAACCCCTTGTTAGAGCTGTAGTTTTCTTTTTTTTCTGAGCCATCTCTGCCATGTTCGGGAGTCAGGGTCATACTCGCTTTGCGTAGTAAATATGGTATGTTAGCTCTACTTCTGTTCCAATCCCTTTGTAGGAGGCCTTTGACTATTGCAATAACTAGAGAGCTAAAAACTACATCTCTTCATTTCCCAAATCCCCATGTAGCTTGTTTCTGATGTTGATCAGTTTCAACCAATCATTTGTATTTACAGGTATCTTGATATCAGAACCGAGTTTTCCATTTTGCTGGTATGGATTTGGCAGCTATAGAATGGCTCTAAAGCTACACTAGTTCGTGCAGTGGTTTCTGATCTCTGGATTGCAGCTATAGTGGCATGATTCTGGAGCCCCAGCAGTTGCCAGCAGTGACTTCTGATTGCCCAACTTCCTGATTCTAGCTGAGGTGGAAGTTCCATGGGCCATATAGTCATGCAGTACTGTTCGAGGGAGTCATTACTGAACGTCTCACTAGGGACCTGCTACCTCAACCCTTTCTGTGTGTGATGTTGGAAGCTCCTAATTCCCCCATATTGTCATTTACTTTCTGCTTAAAGTAGCCAGAATTGATTCTGTTATCTACCGTTGAATCTTGGTTGATACAAGCATTGGTATCAGCAGTGAGTTGAAGCAAAAGATATCAGGGGTGGGAATAGGAGGTTGGTCAGCTGATCTAGTTGGATTTGAAGGCTGTGAGGACTGATTATCACTAGAGGGTGAGACATTGGTGTTAGGGGCTGAATACTGTGCCCCCACCAACTTACGTGTTCAAACCCTAACCCCTTGCATCTCAGAATATGACTTATTTACATATAGGGGCTTTGAACAAGCAATTAAGTTAAAATTGGGTCTTGAGGGTGGCTCTAATCTAAATGACTAGTGTCCTCTGAGGAGATTAGGACACAGCTAACAAGAGGGATGACCATGTGAGGACAAAGCCAGAAAATGGCCATCTGCACCAAGGAGAGAGGTCTCGGGAGAAACCAAAACTGCTGACCCTTTGACCTTAGACTTCTAGCCTCCAGAATTATGAGAAAGTAAATTTCTGTTGTTTAAGCCACCCAGTCTGTGGTATTTTGTTATGGCAGCCCTAGCAAGCTAATACAACTGTTATAGTAATAAACCACATAATTCCATGGCAAAGTTACTTAAATTACTACTGGTAGTGAACTGAAATAAATTGCCTATTGAAAGTACGGCCCTGGCAGACCAAGTTGGGGGACCAGAGCATAGCATGATTGTCATACAGAATTCAAAACTCTCGGGTGGCCTGGCTACTATGAAGAACTTAAAAAAGAAAACAGCAGTCTCAGGACTTTAAATTCTTAGCTCAAAGCATTGTCAGAAACCTAGCAGGTTTCTATGACAATCTAAAGTCTCTTATATCTGTTGTAGCTACTACACAGTGCTTGTAGTTGAAAATAAGATGCAGTTTTTGATTCCATGATTTGCTGTAAAAGACCATAAAGTTGAATTCACAGTCTCATCAGGTCTGTGAATTTAGGGTATTAACTGGGATAAAGTAAATCCCCTCAAAATTGAGTAGCAACATTTGGATAACTTTGAATACAAACCTCAAAATTCCTCTGAGCCTCCCATTTTGGCAGAAGTAGCTCTCTCTTCTCCGTCTGATAAAGCTGATCCTCCCTTGCTTGGACATCCTGTCTTGACCTCACCTAAGATATAGCATACAAGGGAGTTCCAGTGCTCTTTGTGTCTCACCCCTACCGCCCTTCACTGCCTCCAGACCCACTGTCAGAGTCCCGTATGCCTAGGGAGCCAATTGTAGTCAACCCCGGGAGGAGAAGGCTCATATACCTCACTTAAAGAATTTTAAGATTTTATTTTATTTTTTATTGTTTTTATTATTTTTTAATTGTTGTTCAAGTACAGTTGTCTGCATTTTCCCCCCACAACTCTCCCCTCACCCCAGCCATCCCCCCTCCTTGGCTTTGCCCCTGTGTCCTTTATAGTTGTTCCTGAAAATGCTTTCCCCTTTTCCCGCATTATCCCCTCCCACCTCCCCTCTGGTTACTATCAGTTTGTTCCTAATTTCAATGTCTGTGGTTATATTTTGCTTGCTTGTTCATTTTGTTGATTAGGTTCCACTTAAGGTGTAATCATATGGTATTTGGCCCTCACCACCTGGCTTATTTCACTTAGCATAATGCTCTCCAGTTCCATCCATGCTGTCGCAGAGGGTAGGAGCTTCCTCTTTCTTTCTGCAGAGTATTCCATCGTGTAAATGTACCACAGTTTTTTGACCCACTCATTTACTGATGGGCACTTAAGTTGCTTCCAGCACTTGACTATTGTAAATTGTGCTACTATGAACATTGGGGTGCATAGATTCTTTTGGATTGATGTTTCAGGGTTCTTAGGATATAATCCTAGCAGTGGAATTGCCGGGTCAAAAGGCAGTTCCATTTTCAGTTTTCTGAGGAAATTCCATACTGTTTTCCACAGTGGCTTCACCAGTCTGCATTCCCACCAACAGTGCACTAGGGTTCCCTTTTCTCCACATCCTCTCCAACACTTGTTGTTTGTTGATTTGTTGATGATGGCCATTCTGACCAGTGTGAAGTGGTATCTCATTGTGGTTTTAATTTGCATCTCTCTGATGACAAGTAATGCTGAGCATCTTTTCATATGTCTCTGGGCCCTCTGTATGTCCTCCTTGGAGAAATGTCTTGTCTGTTCAGGTCTTTTGCCCATTTTTTAATTGGGTTGTTTGTCTTCCTGGAGTGGACTCGTGCAACTTCTTTTTATATTTTGGAGATCAGACCCTTGTCTGAGATATCATTGGCAAATATGTTTTCCCATACGGTTGGTTCTCTTTTCATTTTAATGCTGTTTTCTTTAGCCATGCAGAAGCTTTTTATTTTGATGAGGTCCCATTTGTTTATTCTTTCCTTTATGCCCTTTGCTCTACGGAACATATCCAAAAGTTCTCCTATCTCTTCTCTATGTGTTGGTACTTTAAAAAAAATATTTTTTTAATTTAAAATATATTTTATTTATTTATTTTTAGAGAGAGGGGAAAGGAGGGAGAAAGACGGGGAGAGAAACATCAATGTGCAGTTGCCTCTTGTGTACCCTCAACTGTGGACCTGGCCCGCAACCCAGGCATTTTGCCCTGACTGGGAATTGAACCAGCAACCCCTTGGTTCGCAGGCCGGCACTCAATCCACTGAGCCACACCAGCCAGGATGAATTTTAAGATTTTAAATTGGCAAAATATAAAATATTGGAAATAATTTCTCAGGGATTCTTAGACCAGAGGAAGGAACATAATTTTAACATCACACTAAATTTATTGTCATATCCATATCTAGATTTGGTATGCTAGCTAAGAGTGGTTCTAATTATTTGCTTGTTTGGTTACCTATATTCTGTATTCAGCTATGTTGAACTCTGCAGAATGAAACTGAGATACCAGAAATTGACACACTGTAGAAGAAATGATCCATAGACTTAGTGATATAAAGATGTTGAAGTGGATATATTATATGCAAACAGCTCATCTAGCCCCTAATTCTGTTCTCCAAGAGGATCCAGAAGATACTCCCTTCATCGAGAAATACACTGGTGAGGGAACACTTGGAAAACATTGTAGTATGTAAACATATTTTTCAAGCTACAGATATTGGTGAGAAATAATGCCATAAAAATGGGCTCCCCGATTTCAGTGGAGATGACGAGACTCCCGGTGGCAGAGTCAAAGTAGCAGCATTTATTTGTTAGTGACAAGGTGGACCTGTTAGGGCTTTAACGGTTAAAACCTCAGGGCAGTGAACTATAATATCAAGGGGTCTATTCAACTGAAACAGATGGACTGATGTCCTACTTGATGGAATAATTAAAAGCATTCTATTTATGTTTGATGGACAGTGTGTCTCAAACATTCCAAATAGAGTTAGTTTCCAGAACCCAAGCATCTTGCTTGAGGGGGAGGCCTAGAATTCATGGAGAAGGATATTGTAAGGATATAATAAGAACAAACCGCCCTTCCTAACCTTCCATAAAGAGGCTATGGCCATCTACCAGGGTGACTATGCACCAGAGAAAGAAATATCTGCCCCGGCTGGTGTAGCTCAGTGGACTGAGTGCTGGCCTGCAAACTGAAAGGTCATTGGTTTGATTCCCAGTGAGGGCAC
Organism: Micronycteris hirsuta; assembly: GCA_004026765.1. Lineage (NCBI taxonomy): Eukaryota > Metazoa > Chordata > Mammalia > Chiroptera > Phyllostomidae > Micronycteris > Micronycteris hirsuta. The sequence goes on along the minus strand of PVJI01001566.1, from coordinate 24,686 downwards.
ATGCCGGGGTTGTGGGCAGGTCCCCAACTGGGGGCTCACATGAGGCAGCTGATCGATGTTTCTCTCTCTTTCTCCCTCCCTTTTCCTCTCTCTAAAAACAAACAAATAAAGTATTTTTAAAAAAGAAAGAAATAGAAACCTCCTAGGGACTTTAAATGCAGCATCTGGTCTTACACAGATTCTGGTGATCCAAAACATCTTAACAGTCTACACCTCAAATTAGGGGCTGAGGGGAGTCAGGTGATAAATAGATAAACACAAGTTTGATCTGGTTCTGTCTCACTGTGGACTCAGGGATCAATAACCCGGTCTGTGTTATTTCCTCAGTTTCTGAGTACATGGTTGCAATGAGAAACAAAAGCAAAGTGTTTAGACTCCATGCACCAATGTTACTCGACTATCTGGACCAAGGTAATCGTAACTAAATTATTTACTGCTTATTATGTCCCAGGCACTGTGCCAAGTGCTTTCCCTGCATGATTTCATTTAATTCTCTCAAAAAATTCTATTTATTCTTGCTTTTCTTATTTCCACTTTACAGATGAGGAAACTGAGAAGTAGGAAGATTGATTCACTTGTCTGAACTTATACACCTAGAGCGTAGTGGAGCTATGTTCAATCCAGGCTTTCTGACACCAAAGCCTGCGTTCTCTCTTATGGCTCTCCATTGCCTTATCTGTGCTGTGTCACATGGATATTGATTTACTAATTAATGAATTTGAAATGAGAATTCAATTGGGCCATGCGAACCTGTAGCAATTTGTTTTTCTCTTCCTGCCTTTTTTCTAGGCTGGTTTCATGCTCAGGGGACGCAGGCAGTCTGGTATTGGGAGATGGAAAAGGAGATCTGAAGTGTCATATCACAGCAAACCCTTTCAAGATAGACTTGGTGTCTGAAGAAGAGGTTGTGATCAGCATAAACTCCCTGGGCCAATTGTACTTCGAGCACCTGCAGATTCCCCTCAAGCAAAGGTATTTCGTGCATTACTTGACACATAAAGAATTTAGGAAAACCTGGTTGTGAATACAAGTTTCCTAAATCTATAATGTATCAAAATAGAAAATTGTTATGCCTTATTTGCTAGAATACTGTTATGAGAAATTTCATCTATTACCTGTGCAGGTGAATACAGGTTTGATGACAAGAGTGATTCCCAGACTTTTGCAAATGTGACAGTCTTATATCCTGCGTGTTTGCTGATGGCATTCTCAACCCTTTGCACCCTTCCTTTTTTTAAAATATATTTTTATTGATTATGCTGTAACAGTTGTCCCAATTTTTACCCCTTTGCCCCCCTCCGTCCAGTACCCTCCTTCCCTCCAGCTATCCCTCCACCTTAGTTCATATCCATGGGTCATGCATATAAGTTCTCTGGCTTCTCTACTTCCTATACTATTCTTTTTCCCCCTTATTTATTTATTTTTAATATATTTTATTGATTATGCTATTACAGTTGTCCCATTTCCCCCCTTTATTCCCCTCCACCCCAACCCCCCCATTCTCCGCCCTTTAGTTTTTGTCCATGGGCCATACACATAAGTTCTTTGGCTTCTACATTTCCTATACTATTCTTAACCTCCCCCTGTCTGTTTTCTACCTAATGCTTATGCTACATATTCTCTGTACTTTTTCCTGCTCTCTCCCCCTCCCACTCCCCTGTTGATAGCTCTCCATACCTTATATAAATCCCTTTAACATTTCATAAAGGCTGTGTGATGATGAACTCCTTGAACTTGACCTTATCTGAGAAGCACTTTATCTGCCCTTCCATTCTAAATTAAAGTTTTGCTGGATAGAGTATTCCTGGATGTAGGTCCTTGCCTTTCATGACTTGGTATAGTTCTTTCCAGCCCCTTCTTGCCTGCAAGGTCTCTTTTGAGAAATCAGCTGACAGTCTTATGGGAATTCCTTTGTAGGTAACTGTCTCCTTTTCTCTTGCTGCTTCTAAGATTCTCTCCTTATTTTTAATCTTGGGTAATGTAATGATGATGTGCCTTGGTGTGTTCCTCTTTGGGTCCCTCTTCTTTGGGACTCTCTGAGCTTCCTGGACTTCCTGGAAGTCTATTTCCTTTGCCAGATTGGGGGAGTTTTCCTTCATTATTTGTTCAAATAAGTTTTCAATCCCTTGGTCTTCCTCTTCTCCTTCTGGCACCCCTATGACTTGGATATTGGGATGTTTAAAGATGCCCTGGAGGTTCCTAATGTTTTTTTCCTTCCTTCTGGTCCCCTCCATTGATCTGAGTCCCAGTTTTCTTCTCATCCCTATTGGTTCCCTGCACACTTCCCCTCATTTCCTTTAGTGTATCCTTCATTTGTTCCTCTAATTGCAACCAAATTTCAACCAATCCTGTGAGCTTCCTGATTACCAGTGTTTTGAACAGTGCATCTGATAGGTTGGCTATCTCTTTGTCATTTAGTTATATTTTTTCTGGAGCTTTGATCTGTTCTTTCATTTGGGCCATTTTTTTCCCTCAGTGCGCACCTGTTACTTTAAGGGGCGGAGCCTTAGGTGTTCACCAGGGCAGGGTAACCCACATGGTTGTGTTGTGACGCTGGCTTTGGGGGCGTGGCCTGAGCAAAAAATGGCGCTTGCTCCGCACGCCACACTTTCCCCACTACCCACAAGCAAGTTGGGTCCTTCTGTGCTGGCTCCGGGGTGGGTGGGTGGGTTTGCGTAGTTACAAGTCCCTGTGGGTCTCTCCAATGAACTCTCCTGTGTGGCTGGGAGTTCCTCCCTCTGCCGTCTCAACCCCCACAGGTCTTTTCAATCAGTGGTTTGAGGCTTTATTTCCCCTCCATGGTGGGTTGCGTGGTCTGCTCCACTCCCCAGCTTTTTCTCCTGGTTTATCTGCTCATGAAGAGGGATTGCCGGGTCCACCAGTCTTGGCCCTCCTGGGTGCAGGTGGGCCAGCTGCGGGTTTCACTGAGTGCGCCGGCCATCTTTTGGCCAAGTGCACCCTCCGTGGGCCTTTCCGGGCAGCTGCAGCTTTGCCAGTACCGCCCCACAAACCGCCATCTGGCTGTGCGCTCTCTGCCCAGCTCTGCCCCGCTAACCGGTCTGGATGAATGTGTTGTCTTTAACTCCTTGGTTGTCGGACTTCCACTCAGTTCGATTTTCTGTCAGTTCTGGCTGTTTTTGTTTTTTAAATTGCTGTTTTTCCTCTTTTCCTGTTGTTTCTTTTGTGCGAGGAGAAACGGTGTGTCCACCTATGCCTCCGTCTTGGCTGGAAGTCCTCTCCTTCCTATACTATTCTTAATATCCCCCTCTCTATTTTGTACCTACGAATATGTACTTCTTAATCCCTGAACTTTTTCTCCCAATCTCCCTCTTCCCCCTCCCAGCTGATAACCCTCCAAATGATCTCCATATCTATGATTCTGTTCCTGTTCCTGTTTTTTTTTTTAACATTCAGTTGTTGATAGTTGTGAATTTGTTGCCATTTTAATGTTCATAGTTTTGATCGTCTCCTTTTTCTTAATTCCCTTTAACATTTCATGTAATAATGGCTTGGTAATGACGAATTCCTTTAGCTTTAATTTGTCTGGGAAGCACTTTATCAGCTCTTCCATTCTAAATGATAGCTTTGCTGGGTAGCATAATCTAAATTGTAGGTCCTTAGTTTCCATCACTTTGAATACTTATTGCCAGTCCCATCTAGCCTGTAAGGTTTCTTTCGAGAAATCAGCTGACAGTCTTACGGAAACCCCTTTGTAGGTAACTTGCTGGTTTTCTATTGCTGCTTTTAAGATTTTCTCTTTGTCTTTAAACTTTGGCATTTTAATTATGATGTGTCTTGGTGTGGTCCTCTTTGGGTCCAACTTGTTTGGGACTCTCTGTGCTTCTTATACTTGTATATCTGTTTCCTTAACCAAATTAGGAAAGTTTTCTTTCATTTTTTCAAATAAGTTTCAAATTTCTTGCTCTTCCTCTCCTCCTCTGGCATCCCTATGATTTGGATGTTAGTATGTTTGGAGATTTCCCTGAGGCACTTATATACTCTCCTCATTTTTTTTAAATTCTTTTTTTTTTCTTGCTGTTCTGGTTGAATGCTTATTTCTTCCTTATGTTCCAAACTGTTGATTTGAATCCCAGCTTCATCCCTTCCACTCCTGTAGATTTTTCTTTATTTCACTTAGTGTAACTTTCATTTCTTCCTGGGTCTTTTTATTTTGCTATACTCAATGAGTTCTTTGATTATACTGATCACCAGTGTTTTGAACTCTGCATCTGATAGGTTGGTTATCTTCATTTCATTTAGGTTTTTTTGTGGGGTTTTGTTCTGTTGTTTCTTTTGGGCCATATTTCATTGCCTCCTTGATTTGGCTGCCTCACTGTATTTGTTTCTGTGTATTAGGTAGAGCTGCTTTGACTCCCTGTCTTAGTAGCCTGGCCTATTGTAGAAAAGGCACCTGTAAATTATGTGGGGCAGAGCCTTAGATAATTGCCAGGGTGGGGTAACCCACTTCACTGCTTTGTGGCTCTGTGTGTGTGTGGGCAGGGGAGGGATAGGCTCAGAGAGGAGACAATGCCACTGCCTGCCTTCTGGAGGTTTGCCTGGCACTCACCCTATGAGACTGGGGCCCTTCCAGCTGTTGCCCTGGTGCTGAATCCCAGAGGCGGTGGGTCTGTGTACATTTTAAGTCTGTGCCAGCCCTTTAATCAGAGTCTCCTGAAAATCCAGAGGTTTCTTCTGCCACCCCAATCCCCACTGGTTTTTACAGCCAGAAGTTATGGGGATTTATCTTCCTGGCCTGGGGCTGGGATCACTTACTCCCAAGGTATCCCTCCTGAATTTTTTAAAGATTTTATTTATTTATTTTTAGAAAGAGGGGAAGGAAGGGAGAAAGAGAGGGAGAGAAACGTCAATGTGTGAGAGCTACATCGATCAGCTGCTTCTCACACACCCCCAACTGGGGACCTGGTCCGCAATCCAGGCATGTGCCCTGACTGGGTATCAAAATGGCAGTTTGCAGGCCAGTTCTCAATCCACTGAGCCACACCAGCCAGGGCCCCTTCCCATATTTATCCACCCACACTTCTCTGCCCATCTTTGCCTGTCTCCATATCTCCTCCTTTCCTACCTGTCTGGATGCATGTGGCTTCTTTAAATCCTTGTTTGTCAAATATTCATACAGCTTGATTTTCTGATGGTTCTGGGTGTTATTTGTTTTGAGGTCTAGTTGTAATTCTTTCTGTGCTTGTTCGAGGAGGTGAAACATATTTACCTACACTTCCATCTTGACTGGAAGTCCATCTTCCTCCTTTCCCTCCTCCCAACAACTCCCCTCCGCACCCTTCAAAAAAATACTCTGTTAACTTGATAAATGTTAATGTGAACTAACATGTCTTGATAATGTCACTTTACCCCATATAATAACATGCGTTACCCTAGACTTGTCTGAGAAATGTCAAATATAAAGACACATGATTAAAAGTAAAGAGATGGAGGAAGATATACCCTGCTAACACTAGTTAAGACAAAGCAAGAGTAGTTACATTAATCTCGGAATGATCAAACTTCAGAAGAAGGGAAGTTGTCAGGGATAAAGAAGAGTATTACATCATGATAAAGGGGTCAATTCTTTTAGAAGACACACTAGTCCTTAATGTTTTTGTGCCTAACAACAGAGCCTCAAAATACATGAGGCAGAACTGATAGAACTACAAGAAGAAATAGATTAATCCATTATTATAACTAGACACCTTAACACCCTTTCATCAGAAATGTACAGGTCCAGCAGAACGAAAAATTAGTGTGAATATAGTTGAATTCAACAGCAAACTCAATCAACTGGATATAATTGACATCTACAGATTTATTCATTCAACGACAGCACATTATACATTCTTCTTAAGCTCACATGGAACAGTCACCAAGATAGACCACATTTTGGGTCACAAAATATACCCTGACATATAGAAATCATACAATGCTGACTCTCAGACCACAATGGAATTAAACTAGAAATAAATAGCAGGAAGCTGGAAAATTCCAAAATATTTGAAGATTTAAGAACTCACTTCTAAATAACACATAGGTCAAAGGAGAAATCTCTTAAAATATTATGAACTAAATGAAGATAAAACTTATCAAAATGTGTAAGATGTAGCAGAAGCAATGCCTAAAGGGCATTTTTAGCATTGAATGCATATATTAGAAGAGAAGAAAAGATCTAAAATCAATAATCTAAGCTCCCACCTTAGGAAATTAAATACAAATAACTAGAAGGAAAATAATATTAAAAATTAAAGCAGAAACCACATTGAAAACAGGAAATCAAAAGAGAACATAAAACCAAAAGTGTTTTTTTAAAAAGATCAATAAAATCAATAAGCCTTTATTCAGGCTAAGAAACAGAAGACAAAAATTACTAACATCAGAATGAGAAAAAGGATATCACTATATTTCCTTTGGAATTAAGATAATAAAAGAATTTTATGGACTACTCTATGCCCATAAATGTGATGACCTAGATGAAACAGTCCAATTACTTAAAAGACACGATCTGCCAAAACTCACATAAGAAATAGACAATGTGAATAGGCCTATAATTGAATCAATAATTAACAACCCTCCAAAAAAGAAAGTACTAGGCCCAGATGGGTTCACTGGTGAATTTTCCCAAACATGGAAAATATTATACCAGTTCTCCAGATCTCTTCTAGAAAATAGATTAAAAGGGAATTCACCTTATTCATTCTATGAGGCCATTATCTAATATCAGAAAAAGACCAAAACACATTACAAGAAAATTTATGAACATACATGCAAAAATATTCAACAAAATATTAGCAAATTCAATCCAACAATTTATAAAAAGAATCGTATACCACAACAAACTGGGATTTATCCCAGGCACGTAAAGTTTGTTTAACATTCAAAAATCAACTAATGTAATTGGTCACATCAAGAAGCTAAAGAAGAAAAATCACACAATCATATCAATAATGCAGGAAGAGCATTTGACAAAATACAACACCCATGCATGATATAAACCCTCAGCAAACTAGGAATAGAAAGTAACTTCCTCAACTTGATAAAGAACATCTACCCAAATCCTATAGCTACTATATACTTAATGGTGAAACAAATCTTTTTCACTAAGTTCAGGAACAAAGCAAAGATGTCCCCGCTCACCACCACTTTTCAATATCATACCGGAAGTCCTAGGTAATGCAATAAGACAAGAAAAGGAAATAAAAAGTATACACAATGGGAAGGAAGAGATAAACCCTTTTGTTCACAGATGGCATAAGTGTCTATGCAGAAAATCCAAAACTGGCATACACACAAAAAAACTTGTTATAATAAATAGTTATAACAAGGCTGCAGGGTATAAAGTTAACAGACAGAAGTTAGTTGCTTTCCTATAATGATCCAGTGAATGATCAAGTGGAATTTGAAATTAAAATTCCACATTTACATTAGCACCCCCAAAATGAAGTCTTTAGGTATAAATCTAACAAAATATATACAAGATTTATATGAGAAAAACTACAAAATTCTGATGAAAGCAATCAAAGAAGAACTAAATAAATGGGGAGATATTCCATGTCCATGGACAGAGAAACTCAATATTATCAAATGTCAGTTCTTCCCAACTTAGTCTAGAGATTCAATTCAATCCCAATCAAAATCACAGAAAATTATTTTGTGGGTGTTGACAACCAATTCTGTGGTTTATATGGAGAGGCAGAAGACCCAGAATACCAAATCACTGTTGAAGGAGAACTAAGTTGGAGGATTAACACTATGCTACTTCAAGACTTAATATAAAACTACTGTAATCAAGACAGTGTGGTATTAGTGAATGAACAGACAAATAGATCAATAGAACAAAATAGAGACCCCAAAAATAGACCCACATAAATATAGTGAACTGATCTTTGACTACGGAGCAAAGGCAATACAATGGAGCAAAGATATCCTTTCCAACAAAAAGTCTGAAATGACTGGACATCCACAAGCAAAAAAAAAAAAAAAAGAATCTAAACACAGACCTTATATTTTTCACAAAAATGAAGTCAAAATGGATATTGATCTAAACATAAAATACAAAACTGTAAACCCCCTAGAAGATAAATAAGAGAAAACCTAGATAACCATGGGTATGGCAATATTTTATATATATATCACCAAGGCATGATCTCTGAAAGAAAGAAATGATAATTTGGGCTTTATTAAAATTAAAAGCTATTGCTAAGTGGAAAACATGTCAAGAAAACGAGAGGACAAGCCACAGACTGGGAGGAAATATTTCCAAAAGACACATCTGATAAAGGACTGCTATCCAAAATATACAAAGAACTTTTAAAATTCAATGATAAGAAACTGGATACTTAATTTAAAAATGGGTAAAAGACCTAAACAGACACCTCACGAAAGAAGGTATACACATATACCTTCAAGTAAGCATATGAAAAGATGTTCAATATCTTAGTCATTGGGTAATTACAAATTAAAATAAGATACCACTACAGTCTACTAGAATGGCCAGAATTCAAAACACTTGTCAGCAAAATGCTGGTGAGGATGTGGAACAATAGGAACTCATATTCACGCTGGTGGGAATGCAAAAATGATACTCACTTTGGAAGACAGTTTGACAGTTTCTTATAAAACTAACCACGCTTTTACCATACAATCCAGCAATGTTCTCCTTGGCATTTACCCAAAGGGGAGTTGAAAACTTATGTCCACACAAAAACCCGCACATGATGCTTGTGGCTTGTGGCAGCCTTATTCATAACTGCCAAAACTTGGAAGTGACCAAGATATCCTTCAGTAGGCCAATAGATAAATAAACTGTGTTACATCCAGACAATGGGGTATTATTTAACACCCAAAAGAAATGAACTACTAAGCCATGAAAAGACATAAAGGAAACAAGTAAAAGAAGCCAATCTGAAAAGACTACAAGTATGCAGCCTTTTCGGTTTCAACTATATAAAATCCTGAAAAGGGCAAAACTATGGAAATAGTAAAAAGATTAGTGGTTGCCAGGGGTTAAGGAGGAAGGAGGGATGGCTAGAGTAGAGGAGATTTTTAGGGCAGTGAAACTACACAGTTAATACCACAGTGGTAAGTGCATGTCATCATACATTTCCCGAAACCCACAGGATGTACAGTAAGTACCAAGAGTGAACCCTAATTAAACTATGGACTTTGGGTGATAATGCTGTGTCAATGTAGGTTCATTGAATGTAACACACGGACCACTTAGGTGCAAGAACTGTGGAAGTGTGGAGATGATAGGTGTGTGGGAACTCTGTCTGATCAATTTTTCTGTGAACCCAAAAGTGTTCTAAAAATAAAGAAATTAAAGAAATTAAATTCTTCTAATTTAAAGAAATTAAAAGGCAACATATCAGTTATTTTAAATTTCACCACAGAATTTTAATCTATATGAGAAGTCAAAAGCTAACATGCATAATGCAGAAAGAACATATAGAAGTCAATAAGAAAAATAACAAGCAAATAAAAAATGGTGATACTAACTGCAGTACTGCATATTAGTATGATAAATATCAAAATTTTGATATTGAGTTTTAAAAGTTTTGTGATGTCACAGGAGAATATATACAGTGCATCTCTATTGTATAAACATTTTTTAAAGGCAAAACCAAGTAATACGTGTTTGAGGATTCATACACTCGTGGCAATACTATAAAAAACATCAAGAAAATGATCTCACACAAAATCTAGTACAGTGGTTACCTCTGAAGGGGAGGGACGGAGGTAGATACATTTGAAAAGAGGCACACGGGAACTCCGGGGAACAAGTTGTTTCTGTTGCTTATGCTTACTGATGGGTTCATAGTTCTTCCCCTCAGGAATATTCCCTAAAGTCTGTACATGCATCATACACTCTTTTGTATGCATGCTGTATGTTATACTAAAGAAAAATTGATGTATGAGGAATAGATAATTCGCAGAAGAAGAAATAGAAATACGATTTAATGTATAAAAAGGTAGTCTACGTTATTAATGATAGAAATTCAAATTGAAATACATTACCTTTTCTAAAAGTTTAGATTGGCAAAGGTTTAAGAAATCCATGAAGTTCAGTACTGTGAAGAATAAGGGAGAACTGAGCACTCAACGATATAGGTGCTAGAGTAAGTTGTCACTGTCGTTTTGGAAGGCAGTGCCTCATGCTGCTCTGTACTACAGTGGCTAACACTGTGTTCTAGCCTGTGTTTGCTTACATACTATGAGCATGTATTACATTTATAATAAAAATCTGATGAAGGTATTTTTAAAAAGTTAGTAAGAAAATTCAAATATATCTATGTTTGTATAAGAAATCAAGCTATTGGATTAATGTTCATCATAAATGTTCCATTTCATAAACTTATTTTTATTTTTATACTAAGGTTATTTTTAATAAATTAAAGGATATAATTTATAGAGTCTCAAAAGTTGGATATGAAAATCTTTATCATCGAACAAAATTCTGTCAGTCTTACCGTGTGTGAAATAATTTTATTTATATTAAAACAGAGCTACCAGAGAAAAGGAGGATGCATTGATCAACACCTCTCAGGTAACCTAGATTGAGCAATTTGTATTTTTTTTTAAATCATTTTCACCTTCATCATTATTGTATGGTGTGTCATGTGTCCTGGTCTTCTCTTCTTCTACAGATGGGTACTTGGTAAATGCTCTACTATGTGTAAATGGGACCACCTGTCTCTTTTGCTAATCTTATCTTCTTGTTGATTCTTTCATTCATTTGTTCACTCATGTATTTATTTGTTTTTTTATAAAACAGGTAATTCTTCAGTGACTGCCCTGTGCCAGCCACAAGGCACAAAAAATACTAGGCCAGGGAGTCAGCAGTAAATCAAACAAATCCTGTGTCTTCATGAAACTTAGAATCTATTGGGAAAGACAGACACTAAACAACTGCAAGCCTGAAGAGTGTTACAAAAGGGTGTTATAGGAGACTGCAGCAATGAACTTGACCAAGATGAGGGTCAGGAAAGACCTCCTGAGGGAAATAATGTTAAAGCTGAAATTGATGTATGAGGATACAGTAGCTAGTCAAACAGTTGGGAAAAGCACACTCCAGCTAAAGGGAATTGCATATTCAAAGATCGTTAGGTACAAAGAAGCACATTTGAAGAAATTAAATGCATACATGCATACATGCATGCATACATACATACATATATACATATAACTTTTAGCGGGAGAAAGGACAGCAAAAGAAAGGGTGCTGTGTAACAAGGCTAGAGAGAGAGGCAGAGGTAATTCTGAGGAGAGTCTTGTAATAGTTCTTTGATTCAGTAAACATTTGTTGAGTGCCGCTCTGTGCCAGGCACCGTGCAAATAACTGGTGATATATATTGCTGGACAAATCAAATTCCCCTCTAATCATGCAGTTACTCACATTCTTCTAAGCCATGTTTACCTTTTCAGACTTTAACCTAAGTGCAAAGGAAAACTATGGAAAGGTTTTAAGAAGCAGAGATATATGTTCTGATTTCTACTTTTATAAGATTATTTTGGCCAGATTATAGAGAAAGGACATTTTAAAAATCTTCTCCTCATCCAAAGCCACATGTACCTTTAAAGAAGCCCTAATGGTAAGATTTTTTTTTCCAGTGCAATAAGGACTAATTCTTCTTCCTTTTGAGAACTGATCCATACTGCTGAGTATGACAGATAATGCTTTCTCATTTCAAACAGAGAAGATAAAAACAACTAAGACATAGTCTTACACAGTTTTGTGACAATATGTCAAATCAGCTTTTTGGAGACCTCTAACTAAATAGTTTAGACAGTGGTTTTGAGTCATAGAACCCCTTGCAAGAGTCTGATGAAAGCTGTGGATCATCTGTATAGAAAAAATATTTTTTCATACCCTTAGAGGAAGTTCACAAGCTCTTAAGCTCATCCATAGACCCTAGGATAATAATCCCCATATTAAGAATTTTGGTGTTGCTAAATAACATATTACTGAACAGTGAATGGGTCAACAATGAGATCAAAGAAGAAATCAAAAGATACCTTAAGACAAATGAAAATGAACACACAATAAACCAAAACATATGGGACACAGCAAATGCAGTGCTAACAGAGAAATTCATAGCAATACAGGCCTACCTCAATAAACAAGAAAAAGCTCAAATACACAATCTAACTTTATATCTAAAGGAACTAGAAAAAGAACCACAAACCCAAAGTGAGTAGAAGGAAGGAGATAATAAAGGTTAGAGTGGAAAAAAAAATGACATAGAGACTAAAAAAACAACAAAAAAGATCAGTGAAGTGAAGAGCTGATTCTTTGAAAAGATAAACAAGATTGAAAAACCTTTAACCAGATTCATAAAGAGAAAAAGAGGACCCAAATAAGTAAAATCAGAAATGAAAGAGGAGAAATAACTGACACCTCAGAAATACAAGGATTGTAAGAAAATATTATAAACAACTATCTGCCAACAAATTGGACAATGTGGTCAAAATGAATAAATTCCTAGAAACATACACTCTTCCAAAACTGGGTCAAAAAGAATCAGAAAATCTGAACAGACCTATTACAATGAAATCAAAGCAGTAATCAAAAAACTGTCAGTAAACAGAAGTCCTGTACCAGGTTGCCTCCAAACATTTCACCAAACATTCAAAGAACTAACACCTTTCCTTCTCAAATGATTCCCAAAAAAATCCGAGAGGAGGGAAGACTTCCAAGCTCTTTTTGTGAAGCTAGCATTATCCTAATTCCAAAACCAGATAAAGACACTACAAAGAAAGAAAATTATAGGCCAGTAGCCCTGATGAACATAAATGCAAAAATTTTCAACAAAATATTAGCAAACTGTATCTAGCAATGTATTAAAAAGAGCATGCACCATGATCAAGTGGGACTGATGCTTGGGATGCAAGGTTGTACAATATCTGCAAGGCAATTAACATGATACACCCCATAAACCAAATGAAAGATAAAAGCCACATGATCAGGTCAATAGACACAGACAAAGCATTTGATAAAATTCCACACCCATTTATGATTTTTTTAAAAAGTCAGTGAAGTGGGAATACAGAGAGTACTCTTAAGCATAATAAAGGCATTTCTCTTAGGATCAGGAAAAAGATAAGGGATGTCCACTATCACCACTCTTATTCAACATAGTAATGCAAGTCCTGGCCACAGCAGACAAGAGGAAGAGATAAAAGGCATCAAAATTGGAAAGGAAGAAGTAAAATTGTCACTACTTGCTGAGGACATGATATTGTATTATATAGAGAGAACCCTAAAGACGCCACCAAGAAACTACTAGAATTTATAAAATTATTCAGTAAAGTAGCAGGATACAAAATTAATATTCAGAAATGGGTGCATTTTTATATACAGCAGGGCAAAGGTAGGTTTACAGTTGTTCACATGAAAAATAATACAAGAAAAAACTCTGTTCAGGTACTCATAACTGTAAACCTTCTTTAGCACCACCCTGTACCAATAATGAACTAGCAGAAAGGGAAACTAAGAAAACAAACCCATTTAAATTCCACCAAAAAAAATTAAGTAAAATGCCTAGGAATAAATTTAACCAAGAGGTATAAGACCTGTACTCAGAAAATTATAAGACACTGAAGAAAAAAATCAGAGAAGATATAAATAAATGGAAGCATATTCTGTGTTCATGGATAGGAAGAATTAACACCATTAAAATGTCCATACTGCTCTTTCATCAAGGACCTGCCAAGATGGGCAGCTTTTGCAACAAGACCATGAAGAAGGCAGCCCGGGTCATCATCGAGAACTACTACACACACCTGGGCAATGACTCTCACACCAGCAAGTGAGTGTGTGTGCAAGAAGATCACCATTATCCCCAGCAAGAAACTCCAGAACAAGATAGCAGGCCATGTTACGCATCTGATGAAGTGGATTCAGAGGGGCCCTGGGAGAGTTATCTCCATCAAACTGCAGGAGAGAGAATTGTGTTCCTGAGGTCTCAGCCCTGGATCAGGAGACCATTGAAGTTGATCCTGATGCCAAGGAAGTGTTGAAGCTCTTGGACTTCGGCAGTCTGTCCAACCTGCAAGTCCCTCAGCCTACAGTTGGGATGAATTTCAAAACACTATATGGAGCGATTTGAATCTTTCTGCTGTGCTATAGTATTATCAATAAACTACTGATAACCAAAAAAAGTCCATACTACCCAAAGCAATCTATAGAGTCAACATAATCCCTGTCAGAATACCATTGGCATATTTTGCACAACTAGATTAAATAATACAAATATTAATATGGAACCACAAAAAAAACACTCCAAATAGCCTCAATGATATTGAGAAAGAAGAACAAAGTCAGGGGTATCCCAGTGTCTGATATCAAACTATACTACAAGGCCATACTAACCAAGACAGCATGATACTGGCTTAAAAACCCACATATAAATCAATGGAATGGAATAGAGAGCCCAGAAATAAACCTGCCCCATATGACTGATTAATATTTGACAAAGGAGGCAAGAATATGAAGTGGGGTAAAAACATACTAGTCAATAGTGCTGGGGAAATAGGACAGATACTCGCAAAAAATAAAAATAAAACTAGACCACCATATATAGGAATAAACTCAAAGTAGATTAAAAACCTAAATTAAGACTCAAAACCATAAAAACTCTAGAAGAAAACATAGGCAGTAAAATGCTTGCCATTTCTCTTAGCAGTATTTTTTTTCTGATATATCTCCTCAGGCAAGGGAAATAAAAAATAAAGAAATGGGACAACACCAAACTAAAAAGTTTTTGCACAACAAAGAAAACCATCAAAAAAAAAGGAAGAGACAGCCTACAAAATGGGAGGACAAATTTGCCAATGATACATCTGATAAGGGGTTAATATAAAAAGTTTATAAAGAATTCATACTATTCAAAACCCCTAAAAACAAACGATCCAATTAAAAAATGGGCAGAGGATCTGAATAGACACTTCTCCGAAAAGGACATAGAGATAGCCAATAGACAGGAAAAGGCGCTCTACATTACTAATTGTCAGAGAGACGCAAATTAAAACCACAGTGAGGTGTCGCCTCACACCTGTCAGAATGGCTGTCATCAGTAAATCCACAAACAAGTGCTGGTGAGGATGCTGAGAAAAGGGAACCTTTTTAGTGCACTGCTGGTGGGAATGCAGACTGGCGTAGCCACTGAGGAAAACAGTATGGAGTTTCCTAAAAAAATTGAAAGTGGAACTGCCTTATGACCCAGCAATTCCACTTCTGGGGCTTTATACAAAGAAACCCAAAGCACTAATTCAAAAAAATATGCATATGGAACCACACACACACAAAAAAAGGTTTATTGCAGTGTCATTTACCATAGTTAAGCTATAGAAGCAACCCAAGTGCTGATAGCGCAAAAGACAGGTGGATAAAAACGCTGTGGTACGTAGTTGTATTCCATGGACTATTACTCAGCCGTTAAAAAGAATGAAATCATACCCTTTGGGACAGCAGGGATGGAACTAGAGGGTATTGCGTTCAGTGAAATTAGAGAGAAACAAATACCATATGATGTCACTGATATGTGGAATCTAAAGAACACAATAAACAAGCGAAATTGAAACAGACTCAAACACAGAGAGAGAACTGGTGGTTGCCACAGGGGTGGGTATTTCGGGGACCGGGTTTTCAACAGATGGGAGGAGGGTTGAGGGGATGGGTGAAAAAGGTGAAGCAATTAAGAAGTACAAATTGGTAGTTGCAGAGTAGTCACGGGAATGTAGAGTGCAGCAAAGGGAATATAGTCAATAATATAATAATTATATATGGTGTCAGATGGGAATCCAATTTATTGGAGTGATCACTTAGTAAGTTATATAATGTCCAACCACTGGGTTCTATACCTGAAACTAATATAATATTGTATGCAACTGTAATTGAAAAATAAAACATTATTTAAAACAAAATAAATGAAAAACATTATGCTGAGTAAAAAGAGCATTACACAAGAAAAAAGAATTCAGGTATGATTTTTTAAAAAATAGGCAAAGAGCTCATTTTTTAAAAAGAAATATGCATTTCACACACACAATTCTTTAAAAAAAAACTTTTTCACCCTACTAGAGAATAGGAGACTTTGTACAGCTGAAAAAGGTCATAACTCTAGATCAGGAGATCATGAACCTTAGTGGTTGCCATCCCAGTTGACTTCTCAAGCCAGCAACGGGGATGGAGCTGGCAGTTGGGCTAACTGAAGCCGGGGGAAGGTGCCCCTGTGAGCCAAAATCTTTGCCTAGGGTCTCTCAAAACAGACCTAAGTTATTGATTCTAAATGTTTGCCTCACATATTTACAAGAAAGATATCTTACATACGTAAAGACTGCATTTTCTTAAGCGCTTTCACAGCATTTTGGCTTCTGTGAAGATATGTCAAATGGTGTCACAGTTCCTCAAAAAATTAAACATAGAATTACAATATGATTCAGCAATTCCACGTATGAGTATATATCCAGAAAGTCAGTGAAAGTCAGCACTCGAAACAGGTATCTGTATGCCGAGGTTCTTCGTAGCAGCATTATTTACAGTAGCCAAAATGTGGAAGCAATCTGAGTGTCATCGCCTGGTGAATGCATCCACAATACGTGGTACACACATACAGTGGAATATTATTCAGCCTTAAAAGGAAGGAAATTCTGGCACATGCTACAAATGAATGAATCTTGAAGGCATTATACTAAATGAAGTAAGCCGGACACAGAAGGACAAATACTGTATGGTTCCACTTACATGAAATATCTAGAGTAGTCGGACTCACAGAACCAGGAAACAGAACAGGGGTTGCCAGGACTGGGCAGGGAGGTGAGGAGTGGGGAGAAGGGGGAGGTACTGTTTAATGGGTACAGAGGTTCAGTTTGGAAAGATGTAAAAGTACTAGAGATGGACGGTGATGATGGTTGCACAACAATGTGGATACTTAATGCTACTTAAAGTGGTTAAAATGATACATTTTATGTTATATGCATTTTACCGCAATAAAAAAATATGTTCATGTCAGCTAAAGTTCTTAAGGATGATTATTGACATTTATATAGGATACAGGTCTCATTTGTTAAATATACTGACATCACAAACTGGTCTTAAAAGATGAACTCATTTTTTCAGCCTAATTTTTTACTAATCCAAATAAAATGTACCATTGTGGCAATCAGGTTTGTTGCAATGTCTAAACTTAACTTGCTCCCTTTGCTTTTTGTGCCAACAGGAAAATCGAGAGGATCTGGGCCTGTGGGAGGAGAAGTTCGGAAAATTTGTGGATGTCAAAGTTAATGGTAAAATTGAAACTGGTGTAGTGCTAAAACAGATCTTTCCAAAATACTGAATATCTCTATCCAAGGTCCCTGGAGCTTTGGTACCTAAACAAGTGACTTCTGTAAGATGAACAGAAATCTCAGATTTAAGTCCCCTATTCTTCAATAACGCATTACAACAAAGAAATAATGACTGTTTGCCTTGTGTGGGGTGTGTCAAAGAAGTGTCAGCCTCGCAGAGGGGCCTAGACTGGCACACTGTTTGTAGTATCCGGTATTTCAGATAGCTGCAAATTCCACATTCCATTTTTATGAGAATCCAGTGACGAGAAAACAAGTTCTAGAGCTCATCAGCCCCAGCATTCCAAGCCAGTGGTTCTCAACTTTTTCTGGGCCTCCCCCTCATTCACATGAGTATATCATGCCCATCTGTGACATTTCTCCTTAGGCTTAGTGATGGGTGTATGTCTGTGTAGCTAGTACCTTCGTGAGCTACCTTTCAGATACTTGGGGCTTATGTAGTTGGAAAAAATACATTCTTCCTTCATCCTCCCTACTTATAGAATGACAGACCCTCCCTAATTCCTTGAGAATCCCTCTTCTAGCATCTATATCTATAGCTTAGTATAGGATCAGAACTGACAACGTGCCCAACATTTATAAGTGAGGGGCCCTCAGACTTCTTTCGGTAACATAATCCTTATCTTTTCTATAGTGCCCTCATTCCATAAACTCCTTCAAATAAGAATCATTCGAGGTCAAATGCTTTAACCTAAGAATGAATTTAAGGCTATGTGATCTCTCCAGTTAGTTGTATTTTTCCATATCTCTAAAATAATTGTTAAATAAAGGACTTCGTCTGATTAAAAG
This sequence comes from Micronycteris hirsuta, assembly GCA_004026765.1. Classification (NCBI taxonomy): domain Eukaryota; kingdom Metazoa; phylum Chordata; class Mammalia; order Chiroptera; family Phyllostomidae; genus Micronycteris; species Micronycteris hirsuta. The sequence continues at coordinate 6,548 of PVJI01001566.1, read as the reverse complement.
AAATTTATATGTTTATAATCACAGGGTATTCTGAGGAGTCAGAATACAGTATAGTCCCTGGACAGTAAAAATAAACAGGCAGGCAGAAGACACCCACTCTTTCATCTGACAAAGATTAAAATTGTTCAATGTCCTTTGGTTCCTAAGGCAAAGAGTATATAATGTATTTTAGAAAAGTTTAGATTAAAAAAATCTAAAACTTTGTAGCCATATTTTACCAATAGAAAAGAGATTTTCTATAAATGAGGACACAACCCTGGCTGGTGTGGCTCAGTGGATTGAGCGCCAGCCTGCGAACCAAAGGGTCACTGGTTTGATTCCCAGTCAGGGTACGTGGCTGGGCTGTGGGCCAGGTCCCCAGTAGAAGGCGCACAAGAGTCAACCACACATTGTTGTTTCTCTCCTTCTCTTTCTCCCTTGCTTCCCCATTCTCTAAAAATAAACAAATAAAATCTAAAAAATAAATAAATGAGGACACAGATTCCACACATAGGTAGGTGAACATCATAAGTGACCAGAACTTTCCCTTTTGCATTTTTGTGTCTCCACAATACCTGAATATAGATAGCATCTTACAGAGAGTCAGCACACGAGATTTACTGATTGATCAGGGAAAGCTCAGGTCTCTAGATCTCTAGTCATCTTGCTAAACTCATAATTAACTGAATTTCTTTGATTGTCCCACTGAGAAGTAAAATTCAGTCAATATCCTGGTCCCTCCAGGTCCTGCCTCCATCGGTTTGGATTTCTCCTTGCATGGATTTGAGCATCTCTATGGGATCCCACAACATGCAGAATCACACCAACTTAAAAATACTGGGTAAAGTGAAAACAAAAATTTTTATGGGAAAGACAAATATGTGGGATGTCTGAACCAGCGCTAGCTAATATGTGCCTGGCCTCTTCCTCCTTGATATTTCTTATAGATCTTTAAGAATCTTCCTTAAATGATCGATCACTCAAAGCAGTGGTTTTCAATTTTTATTTTATTTTTGGCAAAAGTTAGAGAATTATGAAAAACTGTAATGCTGAACCTAAAAATATAAAGGAAGTAAAAAATATAGAACTGCTGTGGTTGAAATGGTGGGGAGATTTTCATTACACCACTTCCTGGGTTTTGCTTTCACCTCTCAAGGCCTTTCGGTGGAACCCTGGGAGAATGCACTGTGAAAAACTCTGACCTAGATAAAGGCTTTTACCGAAAATGACAATGAGCCAGGGAATGGAAAAGTGTGGCATTTCTTATCACCTTTGAGTCCCTCAGGGAGATCATTCGAACTAACACTACTAACAAATAAATGCTAGAGGCAGAGGACTACCTGGAAGCAAAACCAGCGAGAAACAGAGTCTGATCAAGTTTTCCAGTGCAGATACTGTTTACAGGACAGGGAGGCGTAGTGGCAAGTTCCTCAGAAACTGTGCTGTTCTCACACCAGCCTGAGCTCCGTGCTCCCCTCCCCGATTCAGGTCCTGATTTTTTCCCTGCTCAGCACTGTGTCAGCATGTTAAGACAGTGTCATTCTGTTTAAGCAACAGAGAAATACTCACAAAATTTGTCAAAGACACATATTGTGTGCTTGCTATGGTAGAGGACCCACAGGAAACAGTCCTAACCTCACAAGTGATATTCCGAAAAGATGAGAGTGTGCATGCCATTGTCAACTGAGAGGGTGCCAAAAGAATCAAAGGAGGAGGACCCTATTCACTGAGGTTAGATCAGAAACCTTTAGGAAAGTGGTAAAGTTGAGCCTTGAAAGATGCATATGATCCAAGGGCAGGGGCGAATGGAGCGATACTGTTCATCAAAAATATATTTGTGATGGTAATTGATAATCCTTCTTGTGTGTTTCAGTGATGGGGATGCTTATCGACTTTATAACCTGGATGTCTATGGATATAAAATACATAACAAAATGGGCATTTATGGTTCAGTGCCTTATCTCTTGGCCCACAAACTGGGCAGGACTTTTGGCATTTTTTGGCTGAATGCCTCAGAAACACTGGTGGAGATCAACACAGAGCCTGCAGGAAAGGTAAGCTGTGGACCATGGCTGTATATGACACTTAACAAAAGGCTCAGAACTACTCAGGTGCAGTCCCAGCTCTGGGCTGTCGTGGCAGTGCTCGGCCACCAGTCTCTGCGGTGTAATCAGTGTGAGTTAACAGCATGTACACAAGGAACATGCTGTTCCTCCCATGTGGATGGCTGTTGTGGAGTAGAGGGAGATTTTTCAAACATTCATTCCATTTCTTTTCCAGGACACAGTGACCCAGAGGGGCCCAGCTGCTGCTAAACAAAAGGACAAATGTCAAACTGACGTGCGCTGGATGTCAGAGAGCGGAATCATCGATGTTTTCCTGCTGACGGGGCCTGCACCTTCCGACGTCTTCAAGCAGTACTCGTCCCTCACAGGTGCTTGCATGTGGGAGTGCCCGTTTCTTGTTCCATTATATTTCCTCTATCCATGCACCGTAACTGTAAATTAGTATTTGTTTTACACCACATAGAATTCATAAACAACTTGCCCAAACTTTTTCGGAACCAAGCATTACCCTCTTACCCTCACCCCGTTCGACTTGGTGAGAACTCTCCATTCTCTCATCTGTGATACTTGCCCTCTGCCTTCTTTGGAACCTTTAACCCCTAGGCTTTCTCTGCCTTTATCTGAGATGACCAGTATCCCAACCATTTTTGCGTTCTCTTCTCTATTAAAATATACCACTGGCTTTAGCTCGAAAGCATTTTATCTTTAAAATGTATAACATTTCTGCACCTCAACTGGTGCAGAAAAAGCATTTGACAAAATACAACACTGTTTCATGATAAAAATATTCAGAAGACTAAAAATAGCAGGAAACTCCCTCAACACGACAAAAAGCATTTATGAAAAATCCACAGCTAACATCTGATTTAACGGTGAAAGGCTGCAGGCATGCCCTGATTTCAGAAACAAGGCAAGACTGCCCATCTTCACCACTGCTGTTTAACACTAACTGTCTAGAAGTTCCAGCCAGAGCAATTACAGTAGAAAAGAAATAAAAGGCATCCAAATTGGAAAGGAAGAAGTAAAATTACCTCTATTTGCAGATAATGTGATCCTGTATGTTAGAGAATCCCAAAGAATCCACACAAGAACTAATAGAGCTAATAAACAAATTTACCATAGGTGTAGGATACAAGATCAACACACAAAATCAGTTGTGTTTTTATACACAGGCAATGAACAATCTAAAAGAGAAATGGAAGAAATAATTTCATTTACAATACCATTCAAAAGAATAAAATACTTAGGAAAAAGTCCAGCCATTGTTAATATAACAAGAACAGTTTGTACAACATCGATGAAACCTGGCAGCCAAGGAGAGTGGCCTGGAATGCGCATGTGTGAACAATGACAACCTCACTGGACTAGTCAGTGGGGATGGTAGATGCCCCTGAGTGAGCATGTGTACTGTGTGGCTGTTGCATTCAAAATGACTGAGTGAGTAGAGCAAGGAATTTGCACCACATTTTGCATTAAACCTGACCATTCCTCCATGGAAACTATTCAGATGATTCCGAAGACTGCAGCTATGGGCAACTGGTGATTGGCAGCTTCCTCATGACAAGTGACTCAGCCCCACTACATTCTTCTCTTCCATTTTCTCTTTCTACTCTACAGACTTAATCATCTTCCTTCCCATTTTTGTCTATTTTCTGAGCAATTTTCTCAGTTTTATCTTCTAGGGCTTCCACTTATGCTATCATACTTCTAATTTCTAATGAACTGATGATCATTCCTTGTTTCTAATATCTTACATTTGTTCTATGCTATCTTAGTTTTATTTCATGGGTATAATGTCTTTCATTGTCTCCCTGGAGATACTAGTGTTAATGCTTTGATGTTTCCTTTGGTTCCTTATATTGTCCTTCTTTCTCAGAGATTGTTTTATTCTATTTCTTTATGTGGGTCCCTTCTAATTTTGGATGCTTTACTCAAACGGGTGACCCTTGGATATCCGTAAGAATAAGGCTCTGCCCTGGAAGCTCTGTGTGCCTGACAAGTCTTACACTAGCGTTGGGAATGGAGGGGAGGATCCTCCTGTCTGTCCCCATTCTGGCCACAGGGATGAGGCCTTCCCATCAGTAGTCCCTGCACAAGCACTCCAGTGAGAACGTCCCTGGCTTTGCTCAACAGTTACCATACCTCCCCTGCCGGCTGCCTTCCAGAATTTTGTTCTCTTTGTTCTTGTGGCTTTATTTTTTCTTTCCTTTCCTCTGATTTTAGTGGGACTTTAGGTGGAGAAAAAGATCATACAAGTGGTTGACCAGAAGTTCTCCATGTTATCAGTAAATGTTTTGATAATTTCCTGATAGTTCTTCCTGACTTCATTCTCTCCCTTCAAATCAGTCTCAACTCTGCTCCCTACAAATTTTTCCAAAATATATGTCTGCTAAGGCTACAACTTGCCAAACTTTAGCTAACTTCCCATAAGAGAAGATTTAGAATTCCTAGCCTGAACTACAGGGCCCTTTACAAACCAGTCCTCTCCAATTTCATCTTCTCACCACCTTGGAATGTTTATTTTTTCCCTAAGCTTATCATGCTTCTCTGCTCTGTGTCTTTTCTATTTCCTGTGCCTAAATGCTGTATCCATTCTTCCTGTCTGGTATACTCCTACTTATTCTTCAAAGTCCAAACCAAGTGTTACCACCTCTTTGATGCCTTTCAAGACGCCACACTTCACCACAGGTCGAATTTATTAATCCCTCTTATTTCCACAGCTCTAGGCTGATACCTTTAACATAGCACTTATGCCTCAGAGCAGAGCTGCTCGTTCACATGCCTGTCTCATCAGCCAACCTGTCACTTTCTTGAGGGTAGGGATTATGCTTTCTTCTCCTCAACAGTCTGAGTACCAAGCTGGGAGCTTGGACCCCGTAGTCATTTAGGAAGTGTTTATCAAATGTAGAATTATCATTGTGGTGGTAGTTGGCCCCATTGCTATCCTCCTTTTTTAGGCACACAAGCCATGCCCCCCCTCTTTTCCTTGGGGTACCATCAGTGCCGCTGGAACTATGAAGATGAGCAGGATGTAAAGGCAGTGGATGCAGGATTTGATAAACATGACATTCCTTATGACGTCATGTGGCTGGACATAGAGCACACCGAGGGCAAAAGGTACTTCACTTGGGACAAGAAAAGATTTCCAAACCCCAAAAGGATGCAAGCGCTGCTCCAAAACAAAAAACGTAAGGTAAAATAAAGCAACGTTTCTGATCCTTTTAATTACAAGCACTTTTTAAAACTTGCTCTGGCACATTTGTGGAGATTTATCTGATTTTTTATGCCTGTGAAAATAGTACCTTCAAATGTAACGGAAACTGTGATAACAGAAAAGCAGGGTGATGAGGTGGTGCCGCCACCCGTCCCTGCCTTGGCTGTCTAGGTCTCCATAAGGATGAAGGGGCGTAGCATTCAGGCTCATTTGTGGTGGCACCCTGTAGTACTGTGATGGATCCCCCACCCATGCAAAATTTGGTTCTGATGTCAATATTGATGAAATCACACTACTATCAAGATTAATTAGTCACATAGTAAGACCTGGGAAAGGACACTAGCTCGGCTTTTACCATGACCAGAGTTAGACTGGGGTGGATTCCTGTGCATGTGCCAGGGCTGTGTGGGTTGAACTTTCTGCTGGCATCAAAGAAGCCTCAGGGCTTTCTTTGTCGACATGCACAGATGTAGGAAGAACGGTAAGGGAGAGTGGTCGGGCTTGAAAGCTCTTAACAGTCCAGCAAAAACAGAGTGGATTCTTTTTTTTATCCTCGTCCAAAGACATTTTTAAGTTGCTTTTTAGAGAGAGAGGAAGGGAGAGAGAGAAACATCAATGAGAACGAAGCATCAATTGGTTGCCTCCTGTACATGCACAGACTGGTGATGGTACCTGCTTTGACAGGGATCGAACCTGCAACCTAGATATGTGCCCTGACCAGGACTTGAACCCACGACCTTTAGGTTATGGATGACACTGCAACCGAGCCACACTGGCCAGGGCCAGAGTTGACTTTCTATTACCCAATTTTTCCCCATATGCTTCCCTGATGGATTCCATCCGTCAATCTGGCCATGGAAAGAACTAAAGTAGAAAACAGGGAGGGGAAAATATACTGGAAAGTGTATAATGCAAGGGTGGTGGTGGTGGTAACAGCAGTGATGAAAAGAGGGAGAGAGAGAAAATGAAGAAAGGAGAAGAAAGGGGGGCCCTGTACATATCATGTAAGTGGATCCCTGCACTCCCTCTTCCTGAGATTAAAGTTGTCTTTCAATCCATTCCTTTAATCCCTAGGCCTTTCACGGGTACTCAGAATCAATCTTGTTAAATCCTAATCTCCCAATGAATAAATAGCTACCATTTATCCAGCACTGATTATGACCCAAAGAGTACGATAAAATACACTATTCCATCCAGTCATCACAAAGTTTAAGGTAGGTTTTGTTACCCCATTTTTCAGAAGAAGAAACTGGTGCTTAGGATGTTTTGTATTTTGCACAAAGGCACAC